>NW_025559927.1:0-32914 GCF_020424385.1 Procambarus clarkii
CATCATAACAACGGCTTTCATTTCTCTCTTATGTGCCAGCAACCATCTCATAAGCCCTGACAGTGGTTGTATTAGTAGTATAAGTATTATGAGTAGTTGTAGTACTGGCAGTAGTTGTACTGCCTACTACTACTGTAGTACGGTACGTGGAAGTCTTATGAGTTGTGGGTGATTGTTATCGTAATACATAATAGTAGTACTCATAGCAGGTAGTTGAAGTTCTAATATCAGTAGCAGTAGTTGGTTGCAGTAATACTGGTATTATTAGTAGCAGAAGTACTAGAACCATGTGGTAGTTATACTACCTCTTGTCTGCCTGTTTCATGTTGAAAAAAAGTTTGTACTTTGAAGTGATAGCGTGGTGATCTTGTGGGCACAATTGGCTTTTAGATATTAATTAAGGCGGAAGTCTGAAGCACTGTGTAACACGTCTTGTGCTGCTGAAACTGCTTGTCTGTGGGTCAGTTAGCGTATGATTGTGCTAGTGGGTCTGTGAATCTGTTATTCAATGTGTCTGTGTGTGTGTGTGTGTGTCAGTGAGGCTTTGGGTATGTTTATTAACATTTTTAGTTGAATAACGACCTCGCTTCTTGCTGGGTCGGTGTTCAATCCCCGACCGTCCAAAAGGTTTGGCACCATTCTGTTCCTCAGTCCTCAAATCCTCATCCTCATCCGTCTTTGGATATGTTAGTTTACCTGCGGGTGTATTGGTGAAGCTGTGGATGTATCTATCCCTAGCTCCCCCCTCACACCCCATCCCTAGCCCTCATTCTCTCTCTCTCCATCCCTGATCTTCCCGCTCTCTCCCTCTGTCTGGTAGCCTTCATTTTGGTAAAGGTAATCGTCGCCTTTGGAAAATGTTCGCCCTTTACCGGGCCTTTAAAACGTTTGCTCAAGAGGCGCGAACGTTTGTTTGTGTCTATGACTAGGAGCGGAGAACCTTTTTGGCCGTGTCAGTTTTTCATTGACGCCGTGAGGTAAATGCAACGTCGTGTTTATGATGCACCACAGTGGCGCCCTGAAACTTGTTTTTTGTGTATTAAGAGAGAGAGAGAGAGAGAGAGAGAAGAGAGGAGAGAGAGAGAGAGAGAGAGAGAGCGAGAGAGAGGCGAGAGAGAAAAGCGAGAGAGGGAGCGAGAGAGAAGCGAGAGAGGGAGCGAGAGAGAGACTATGTATTTTCTTAAGAACAGTATTTTTATTCACTCCTCGAGTGAAGGAGTCGACTTCTTCACTACCGCATCTTCCCTAAACAGAAATATGGTGAGTGAAACCATCTTTATTATACACTGTCTTCATCATCACTGTAGTTATTGGCACTACACACACCATCTTCATCACTCTATCACCACTAACCAGCGAGGTGCGCCATCTGCGACCATTATCGTCATTACCTTCCTTCTCTTTCACAACATTATGTACCCTTCATTACCTTCCTACTCAGCGCCACATTCTCGTTCACCAACTTCCCTCCCTTTCGCCACCTTCCCTACCCTTAACCTTAATTTCTTACTCAATCACTACCACTTCTACCTTCACTACCCTTCCTACGCTCACCACCCATCTCCCTACGCTTGCCCACAACTAGGTTCCCTAATCATCTCCCTCACATTCACCTTACCTTTCACCACCCTCAATATTCTTCACCAACTTTCCTACCCTTTCGCCACCTTCTATTCCCCTTCACCACACCACATGATAGGGGCCTGGAGGCTGAGTGGACAGCGCTTGGGACTCATAATCCTATGGCCCGGGAACGATCCACGGCTAAGGCGGACACAAATAGGTAGTTATTTTCACCCTGATACGCCTGTTCCCCTAGCAGTAAATTGGTACCTGGGAGTTAGACAGCTGTTACGGGCTGCTTCCTGTGTGTGTATTCGCCTAGTTGTATTCACCTAGTTGTGATTGCTTTGCTCTCTCGGCCCGCCTCTCAACTGTCAATCACTACTATTAACTATCACTAACTACTATTAACTGTCAATAACTACTATTATGTGTGTGTGTGTGTGTGTGTGTGTGTGTGTGTACTCACCTATATGTACTCACCTATATGTGCTTGCAGGATCGAGCATTGACTCTTGGATCCCGCCTTTCGAGCATCGGTTGTTTACAGCAATGACTCCTGTCCCATTTCCCTATCATACCTGGTTTTAAAATTATGAATAGTATTTGCTTCCACAACCTGTTCCTGAAGTGCATTCCATTTCCCCACTACTCTCACGCTAAAAGAAAACTTCCTTACATCTCTGTGACTCATCTGAGTTTCAAGCTTCCATCCATGTCCTCTCGTTCTGTTACTATTCCGTGTGAACATTTCGTCTATGTCCACTCTGTCAATTCCTCTGAGTATCTTATACGTTCCTATCATGTCCCCCCTCTCCCTTCTTCTTTCTAGTGTCGTAAGGCACAGTTCCCTCAGGCGCTCTTCATACCCCATCCCTCGTAGCTCTGGGACGAGTCTCGTTGCAAACCTCTGAACCTTTTCCAGTTTCATTATATGCTTCTTCAGATGGGGACTCCATGATGAGGCGGCATACTCTAAGACTGGCCTTACGTAGGCAGTGTAAAGCGCCCTAAATGCCTCCTTACTTAGGTTTCTGAATGAGTTCTAACTTTTGCCAGTGTAGAGTACGCTGCTGTCGTTATCCTATTAATATGTGCCTCAGGAGATAGATTAGGTGTTACGTCCACCCCCAGGTCTCTTTCACGCGTCGTTACAGGTAGGCTGTTCCCCTTCATTGTGTACTGTCCCTTTGGTCTCCTATCTCCTAGTCCCATTTCCATAACTTTACATTTGCTCGTGTTGAATTCTAGTAGCCATTTCTCTGACCATCTCTGCAATCTGTTCAGGTCCTCTTGGAGGATCCTGCAATCCTCATCTGTCACAACTCTTCTCATCAACTTTGCATCATCCGCAAACATCGACATGTAGGACTCTACGCCTGTAAACATGTCGTTAACATATACAAGAAATAGAATTGGTCCAGCACCGATCCTTGTGGTACTCCACTTGTTACTGTTCGCCAGTCCGACTTCTCGCCCCTTACCGTAACTCTTTGGCTCCTTCCTGTTAGGTAGTTCCTTATCCATTCTAGGACCTTTCCCCCCACCCCCGCCTGCCTCTCGAGCTTGAACAGCAGTCTCATGTGCGGTACTGTATCAAAGGCTTTTTGGCAGTCCAGAAATATGCAGTCTGCCCAACCATCTCTGTCCTGTCTTATCCTCGTTATTTTATCATAGAATTCCAGAAGGTTTGTTAGGCACGATTTCCCTGTCCAGAACCCATGTTGATGTTTGTTCACAAACCTAATGTTCTCCAGGTGTGCAACCAGTCGTAGCCTAATTATTCTTTCCAGTATTTTACAGGGGATGCTTGTCAGTGATACAGGTCTGTAGTTAAGTGCCTCCTCCCTATCTCCTTTCTTGAAGATCGCACGACATTTGCCTTCTTCCAGCAACTGGGCAATTCTCCTGACATAAGTGACTCATTAAAGATCATTGCCAGAGGCACGCTGAGGGCCTGTGCTGCTTCTTTTAGTATCCACGGTGATACTTTGTCTGGTCCAACTGCTTTAGTTGCATCTAGAGTTGTCAACTGTTTCATTACCTCCTCTGCTGTCACCTCTATATCTGATAGTCTTTCATCTAGGGTAACCCCTTCCAACAATGGGAGCTGCTCAGGCTCGGTAGTGAAACACTCCATGGAAACTGGCATTCAGTGCCTCGCAGATTTCCTTGTCACTTTCAGTATATGCCCCCTCTGTCTTCCTTAGTCTTGTCACTTGGTCGTTCACCGACATTTTTCTTCTTATATGACTGTGTAGTAACTTAGGTGTTTTTTCGCTTTGATTGCAATATCGTTCTCATAGTCCCTTTCCGATGTTCGTCTTATGTTAATGTAATCGTTCCTAGCTCTGTTGTATCTGCTTCTGTTGTCCTCTGTTCTTTGTCTTCTGTACTTCCTCCACTCCCGCCTGCTGGCCATTTTTGCTTCCTGACACTGTCTATTAAACCATGGGTTATTATATTCCTTCTTATTTTTTCCCTTTACCGTTGGTATAAATCTCTCTTCGGCCTCCTGGCATTTCTGTATGACTAGGTCCATCATATCTTGGACTGTTTTTCCTCTAATTTCTTCCTCCCACTGCACTTCACCCAGATAGTCCCTTATCCTCATATAGTCCCCTTTCCTGTAGTCAGCTCTCCTTTCCCAGATCTCTTGTCCCATGGTCATAATTTTGAATTCCATCATGTAGTCAAAGACTAGGACACAATGGTCACTGGCCCCTAGAGGTATTTCATGCTCTAAATTCTCGATATCTTCTACGTTCTGGGTGAAAATCAGGTCTAATAGGCTCGGTGCATCTCCTCCTCTTTCCCTTGTGTCTTCCTTCACATGTTGTGTCAGGAAATTCCTGTCTATAACATCTACTAATTTTGCTCCCTGCTTTTCTTTGTGTGTGTGTGCTCCCTGCTTTTCTTTGTGTGTGTGTGTGTGTGTGTGTGTGTGTGTGTGTGTGTGTGTGTGAAAAAAAGGTTGATTGATAATTGAGAGGCGGATCGAAAGAGCCAGAGCTCAACCCCCGCAAGCATAATTAGATGAATACATCTAGGTGAATACATTCACTATCCTTCACCATCTTCCTCACCTGTTACCATCTTCCTGGTCCTTCACCACATTACCTAGTCTTCACCACTTTTCCATCACCACTGTAACCATCAGTACATAAACTTCATAAGACAAGCTTACATTCAACATGCAGAAAAGTAAATGTTGGTTGAATAACAGTAAAGAAGGAATCTGGAATTTAGTGAGGTTAGAAGTTGACTAGAATTATCCCCTCAATAACCACAATCACCTTGCAAAGGCTGCTAAGTTAGTCCTATACGGCCGACCTCATATCCTGAATATGGTCATATTCAGGATATGACCTCATATCCTGAACATGGAAACAGACATTCTCTTTTATTGGTGTAGATTTAAATAAAAAATAATTACGTTTCCTCAATATTATTTCCGAAAGTTTGGGAATGAATGGTGTAGTATACAAGGATTATGTCCTGAAAAGAGGAAAATATGGACGGGTATTTTTCCCCGGCCGTTTGCAGGATAAAAGGCTTATTATAAAAGACTAACGAACGGTCTTTACCGTGATGGGTGGCTTATGGAGACACTTTCCCAAGCAAGACACAAAATTGTCTCCAAACTTCTTCTTTTAAAGTATTTTGGTCTAGCATTAAAAAGTTCTTGCACCAAGTATTTTCACCAACAAAATAGAGAAGATGATCATCGTGGCACACTTAAGGCAGAATTTAACAACTGCTTCATTATATAATTAAATATATTATACAACAATACCACAACTTTTAACATCAAATAATGATGAATTCACGTTATTGCAAAACAGAGAAACCATGATTAAATACTTGACATTTTGGTAGAAAACAGTAGCTTAATGTCACAATAAAAACTTAATAGTTTTGTAGAAAATTAAGTAGTTTTGTGGAAGATTTAGTGAATTAATAAAATTTATGCAACATTATTAATAATGTTGCTTCCCATTGACTTCATTATACATACTTTTTACCAAAGTTAAATATTGCTGCTATATTCTTATAATTGTTATATTCTTATTCATATTTTTGTAAACATTTCTCAACTATATTTATTTGTGGTTATTGTATTCAATGTATCATGAAGTTTTATGTAATTTATATGAAGAATAGTTATTTATGTATTTTGATACAATCGGACCGAAGACCCCAAGTGTAATCAAACGTTGTTATGTTTAATGTTTAGCCCTTTGTTTGACAAGGATCTTCATGCCAAAGTGTCATACTAAGAAAGGCCTCAAATTCTAATTGGACATCAGAGGTGTCTCTGGAATTCTTCCTTATTTAGAGGTGTTGGTGGTTCAGTAGGTAGAACTGTTGCTTGCCGTTTATGTGGCCTGCGGTTCGAGGTTTCAGGGGCACAAAGTAAATGAAATGTTATTATCCACAACCTTTTTGGTTAGCAGTTTAAATATATATATTGTGACGGTAACGCGTTGGTGTTCGGCTGTTTAAGGCTAGGGGTATGGCCTCGTCACATAGTTATAAAAAAAAATAGAAAAACTGGAACTTCGTCTGTGGTAAGGTAAGGAGAAGACACACAAAACACAAGTAAACTTTAACAATGAAATTTTAATTACGTTAAATAAATCAAAACATGAAAATAATGCACAAACAAATTCTTATAATAAAATCAATCAAAATAATAAGAATAATTAAATGACACAATGAAAAGTTACGTTAAGGCAAAATAACAAGAAGTGCAACACAAAGGTAAGTGGGAGGTGCTGGAATATTGGCTTAAAGCCACCACCTCTCTCAGTACACGCTAACGTCTAGCTGGGAGGTGTGATGGCCACGAAAGCACTGAACATTCTGAAGTCTGGGGTTGGGGCGACCCCAGACATCAAGTAGTATTGGGGGGGGGGCGAGGCAGGTGCAGCCAGACCGGCGACCAATCAGCGGAGTCGTAGCGATCAAGGGTAGTTTGGTGATTTGGGTCCGAACAGGTGGCTGGCTGCATACGTTTTGCTCACCCTGGCAAGCCTTGCTGGTGTTGTTGTCGTTGTTGGACATTTCTTCCATAGTCGTATTATATAATTGTGACGACGTAATTATGAAGGGAAGAGCAGGCTCAATCTCTTGAAGGAGATTATCGTCACAACTCTCCCCGAAGCCTGCGGTTCTGGAAGAAGTACGTCGTTATGTGGTGGAGTAATGGATGGAGTTGCTTCTACTTCATAAACTCTGGAGAGATCATGGGCTAAGATGTTGTCAGACTCTTGGTATAGCGTGTCTCCAGGTTGAATTTCTGCAGTTAGCAAGCCCATAGTAGAAGACGTTGAGATGAGAAGTGGGCGTGCTGCAGGAGGTGTAGGGTGGTGTGGTCCGTATTGATGTGGACCGAGCACTTTTCAGGTATGGAGTGAAGTGCTGAAGCTTCAGGATGAGGAAGAGAAGCTCCTTGCCAATTGTTCCGTAGATCCTTGTAGCAGTAGTCGCTGACAGGTGTATTCTTCTCGCCTCGTTGTTGCATCACGACACCACCAACGTCGGTACCCCTAGCGTCGACATGGAGGATGAAGGGTTTTATCTGACGAGGTGAGAGTGGAATTAGAAGAGGGCATAGGAGCACGAGTATTATCCTGAAAGCATTTGGGAAGATCATTAAGGATTTTGGAATTAGAAAGCGCCGACTCCTTGTCAGTGCTTTCGGGAGAAGAAGCCGGGATGGTCTCACTGTGGATGTAGGGTTCTGTGAAGGTAGAACAATTAGTCAAGACAGTGGGAGGAGTACCATTATATTGCTTCAGGAGGTTGACGTGGCACAGCTGGGTCTTCCGCCGCCTATCTGGAGTCTCTATGACGTATGTGTTGTTGCTTCTGCACTCTTTGACGCAGTAGGGTCCTGAAAATCTGTTTGTAAAGGTGAACCTGGGATAGGGAAATAGGCAAGGACGAAGTCTCCCGGCTTGAATTTTCTTACTTTGCTGGTCTGGTCGTAATGAGTCTTCATTCTCACCTGGGCTTTCAATAGATTATCATGGGCAAAGCGGTGGACTCTCTCTAGAATGTGTTGAAGGTTTTGAAGAAACTGGGGCACATTCTGATGCTCACTGAAGGTGGCATCTCTGAGAGAGTCTTTGAAAGCCTTAAGGGGAGTACGGCACTTACGGCCGTAGAGCATCTCATAAGGAGATACTCCTAGGGACTCATTGGGGAGACTTCTGAAAATACACATTATTAGGTCAATCTGCTTATCCCAATCCTTTGAGGTTTCACTACAAAACTTTTTCAAGAGTGCTTTGATGGTCTGATGACTACGTTCAAGAGAACCCTGTGAAGCAGGATGATAGGGGCTGGACAATACCTGTTTGATGTTGAACTCCTCCAGTGTCCTTTTGAAGAGATCACTGGTGAAGTTGGTACCACAGTCACTTTGAATCTCCCGGGAAATCCGTATTGAGTGAAGATCTTCAATAGATGTTTGATAACCGTAGCAGCCGTGATGTTCTTCACTGGAATGCTATGGGAAATCTGGTGGTAGGACACAGGATGGTTAGGATGTAGGCGTTACCTGAACTGGTCCGAGGTAAAGGACCAACACAGTCTATTATGAGTCTGTGGAAAGGTTCCGCAGGCACCTGTATGGGAATCAGTGGTGCTCTGGGAATGGAGACGTTCGGTTTGCCTGCCATCTGACATGTATGACACTGTTTTACGTACTGTTTGACGTTATTTACCATACCTGGCCAGTAGTAGTCTTGGCGAATCCCATGGTAAGTCTTGTTGAAGCCGTAGTGGGAGAATGCTCCGTGGGCCAGGTGTAGAATAGTGGGCCGCAGGCTGGTGGGAATCACAAGTTATATGGGTGACGATAATCTCCTTCAAGAGATTGAGCCTGCTCTTCCCTCCATAATTACGTCTTCACAATTATATAATTGTGAAGACGTAATTATGGAGGGAAGAGCTTGATATAACTTGATATAAGAGCTAAGATATAACTTGTGACGGTAACGCGTTGGTGTTCGGCTGTTTAAGGCTAGGGGTATGGCCTCGTCACATAGTTATATAAAAAAAAATAGAAAAACTGGAACTTCGTCTGTGGTAAGGTAAGGAGAAGACACACAAAACACAAGTAAAACTTTAACAATGAAATTTTAATTACGTTAAATAAATCAAAACATGAAAATAATGCACAAACAAATTCTTATAATAAAATCAATCAAAATAATAAGAATAATTAAATAACACAATGAAAGGTTACGTTAAGGCAAAATAACAAGAAGTGCAACACAAAGTTAAGTGGGAGGTGCTGGAATATTGGCTTAAAGCCACCACCTCTCTCAGTACACGCTAACGTCTAGCTGGGAGGAGTGCTGGCCACGAAAGCACTGAACATTCTGAAGTCTGGGGTTGGGGCGACCCCAGACATCAAGTAGTATTGGGGGGGGGCGAGGCAGGTGCAGCCAGACCGGCGACCAATCAGCGGAGTCGTAGCGATCAACGGGTAGTTTGGTGATTTGGGTCCGAACAGGTGGCTGGCTGCATACGTTTTGCTCACCCTGGCAAGCCTTGCTGGTGTTGTTGTCGTTGTTGGACATTTCTTCCATAGTCGTATTATATAATTGTGACGACGTAATTATGAAGGGAAGAGCAGGCTCAATCTCTTGAAGGAGATTATCGTCACAACTCTCCCCCGAAGCCTGCGGTTCTGGAAGAAGTACGTCGTTATGTGGTGGAGTAATGGATGGAGTTGCTTCTACTTCATAAACTCTGGAGAGATCATGGGCTAAGATGTTGTCAGACTCTTGGTATAGCGTGTCTCCAGGTTGAATTTCTGCAGTTAGCAAGCCCATAGTAGAAGACGTTGAGATGAGAAGTGGGCGTGCTGCAGGAGGTGTAGGGTGGTGTGGTCCGTATTGATGGTGGACCGAGCACTTTTCAGGTGTGGAGTGAAGTGCTGAAGCTTCAGGATGAGGAAGAGTAGCTCCTTGCCAATTGTTCCGTCGTTCCTTGTAGCAGTAGTCGCTGACAGGTGAATTCTTCTCGCCTCGTTGCTGCATCACGACACCACCAACGTCGGTACCATTGGCGTCGACATGGAGGATGTAGGGCTTATCTGACGAGGTGAGAGTGGAATTAGAAGAGGGCATAGGAGCACGAGTATTATCCTGAAAGCATTTGGGAAGATCATTAAGGATTTTGGAATTAGAAAGCGCCGACTCCTTGTCAGTGCTTTCGGGAGAAGAAGCCGGGATGGTCTCACTGTGGATGTAGGGTTCTGTGAAGGTAGAACAATTAATCAAGACAGTGGGAGGAGTACCATTATATTGCTTCAGGAGGTTGACATGGCACAGCTGGGTCTTCCGCCGCCTATCTGGAGTCTCTATGACGTATGTGTTGTTGCTTCTGCACTCTTTGACGCAGTAGGGTCCTGAAAATCTGTTTGTAAAGGTGAACCTGGGATAGGGAAATAGGCAAGGACGAAGTCTCCCGGCTTGAATTTTCTTACTTTGCTGGTCTGGTCGTAATGAGTCTTCATTCTCACCTGGGCTTTCAATAGATTATCATGGGCAAAGCGGTGGACTCTCTCTAGAATGTGTTGAAGGTTTTGAAGAAACTGGGGCACATTCTGATGCTCACTGAAGGTGGCATCTCTTAGAGAGTCTTTGAAAGCCTTAAGGGGAGTACGGCACTTACGGCCGTAGAGCATCTCATAAGGAGATACTCCTAGGGACTCATTGGGGAGACTTCTGAAAATACACATTATTAGGTCAATCTGCTTATCCCAATCCTTTGAGGTTTCACTACAAAACTTTTTCAAGAGTGCTTTGATGGTCTGATGACTACGTTCAAGAGAACCCTGTGAAGCAGGATGATAGGGCTGGACAATACCTGTTTGATGTTGAACTCCTCCAGTGTCCTTTTGAAGAGATCACTGGTGAAGTTGGTGCCACAGTCACTTTGAATCTCCCTGGGAAATCCGTATTGAGTGAAGATCTTCAATAGATGTTTGATAACCGTAGCAGCCGTGATGTTCTTCACTGGAACTGCTATGGGAAATCTGGTGGTAGGACACAGGATGGTTAGGATGTAGGCGTTACCTGAACTGGTCCGAGGTAAAGGACCAACACAGTCTATTATGAGTCTGTGGAAAGGTTCCGCAGGCACCTGTATGGGAATCAGTGGTGCTCTGGGAATGGAGACGTTCGGTTTGCCTGCCATCTGACATGTATGACACTGTTTTACGTACTGTTTGACGTTATTTACCATACCTGGCCAGTAGTAGTCTTGGCGAATCCCATGGTAAGTCTTGTTGAAGCCGTAGTGGGAGAATGCTCCGTGGGCCAGGTGTAGAATAGTGGGCCGCAGGCTGGTGGGAATCACAAGTTGTTCGATGTTGGCCCAATCGTCCTCCTCCTTCAGTTTACTGGGTCTATATCTGCGGTAGAGCAAGTCGTTCTCTAGGAAGAACCCAGGAATACTGTCGGGTTGAGTCTCAGCCTGGAAAAACAATGGTGTTAAAGTAAGATCTCCCTCTGCAACTTACGGAACTCCAACTTGGTCAGATGCGGGGGAGTTTCTGAGGGTCTTGAGGGACAGCGGTAGCAGTAGAGTCAGCTGGCTGTGGACGTGCGGCTTGTGCACGGGTGGTCACGAGAACCGGAGGAGAAACTTCATCACTCTTGAACCTCTGCTGGAACATACTCAAGAATAGGATTTATTGGCACAGTTACACACCTGGGGTTTGTCCATGACGATCAGGTTGGTCGGTTGCAGGTCTTCTGCCAAGTCGTTGCCTAGGAGAAGTTGCACTCCAGGCATGGGAAAAGGCTTTTCCCTGACGGCGACTTGGACTTCCCCGTTCACGTAGGGACAATCCAGGTGGACTCTGGCGAGAGGGTATGGAGTGGTAGCAGTGAGGTCAGTGATGAAGACTGTTTCCCCGGTGTAGACTATGTTGGGCACAGCCGACTTCAAGATGATCGATTGTAGAGCCGCTGTGTCCCTCAAGATCTTCAATTTGAAACGTCCCTCCGGATTTGAACCGTTGGCAGAGACAGTTCCAGTATACAGGTGGTTACTGAAAAGAGAAAGATCATTAACACTAACACCAACATTCATCACAGGCTTACCGACTTAGGAGGAGTTGGTTTGGGTCTTGTTGGTCAGTGGTTCCCTTGTATTGAGACTTACCACACTTGTCTATGGTATGTCCATAGAGTCTACAATACTTGCAGTACAGTTGTGAACCAGCTTGATCGGGGCTCACCTTCTCGTAACTGTACCACGACTTCTTACTGGAGGATGGTTCAGGTGTCAGCCGGTGGATGAGGCTGTAAGTGTCAGCCGACTTAGCACACTTCAGGTAGTCGGTTTCTTCTTTATCTGCTAAGTAGAGGCGGACAGGAGGTGGCACACGTCTCAAGAATTCTTCAACAAGCATCAGGTTGACGAGTTCTGCAAAAGTAGAGACATGTGCTGCTTCCAGCCATTTCATGAAATACCTCCGTTTCGTGTTAGCAAACTCAAGGAAGGTAGTGGTACTTGCCTTCAGGTGGTCACGGAATTTCCTTCTATAACTTTCTGTGGAAAGTAGGTAGGCGTCTAACACTGCTTGTTTCAGAGTGTAGTAGTCATTCTCAGACGCCAAAGTACTGAGTGTGACTGCAGCTCTACCTGTAAGATGGACTCTGAGAAGTGTGGCCCATTGGTCGACAGGCCAACTGAGTTGATTAGCAAGAGTTTCAAAGGTGGTGAAAAAAACATCAACTTCTGCTTCTACAAAGGATGGCATTAACTTACTTGCATGTGATATATTAAAACTGATGGGAAGATTGGCAGTAGCTTGCTGGCGTTGAGCGAGGTGTGAAGTTTCCAACGTGTATTCCCGTTGACGACACTCAAGAGCCAGAGTTGCTTGTTGCTTGTCATGTTCGCGTTGCATTTCCAACTCGCGTTGTTTGGTTTCAAGCCGTACGCGTTCCCGCTCCTGGAGTAAGGCAATCTCACGTTCTTGTTCTTCTCTCCGTATGGCAGCTGCTCGTTCTTGTTGTTCGAGGGCTTCCCTTTGCTGCTCACGTTCAATCTTGGCCAGCTCTAGTTTGAGTTTCAGCGTTGCCAAATCGGTTTTATCTGCAATATAGTAAGTTTCATGAGTTTCAGAGTCTATCTACCTGCTCTAAATAGTAATCCAGCAACAGGTTGTGTAGGTCATTTTTGTTGGCTTGGTAGGGAACTTCTAGTTGATACTCATGTGCAAGAGTTTGTAGTTCAGTCCTCTTGGCACGACTTAAAGTCCCTATTTCACCTGCTGGATTTGCACGGAAAGTTTGGAGACGAAACATGGTGAAATTAGCAAATAAAGGTACACGAATGTTCAATAATGAAATGTCAGAAACAGGACAACGTGGCAACTGGTACCTATCCTATGTGATCTTTAACAATTAACGTTAAGTGAAAGATATTAAATGATTAAATTAAATCAAGGGCGCAGGAAATCTTGTACCCGGTACTCATGTAAGAGAATAAGGGCAAGAAAATCCTACTAACAAATGAAACAAAGTTTCGAAAACAAATGAAACAGTTAAATGCTTCAAAAGTAAAATTGGTAGTCCAAGAATGTAGGCATACCTTGCCGAGTCTCTATAGGACATAAAGCAAGTTTTTCCTACTGAATTTAATATGATACTTACAGAATTAGCGAACTTTTGTGCTCTGAAAAAATAAGCTAATTCCCTACCGTTGTATGTATCATCATCTCTGACTGACGTGTAGGGGTGCGAGGTGTCAACTGGTGACGAGAACTGCTGCTGAGGTCCCAATTCAGCAACTAAAGTTCGAGCTAGAGGAACTATGGCCCTCTTTGTCCTCCTACAGTCAGATTGCAGAAGAATGGTACTCTTGACCCGGGGCAGACCACAGTACCAGGGTACCAATATGATGATCTGTCAGAATGAGAAATATTCAAGGGACATAGATGGTAAATACGAGTAATAACAAGGAGGGAGAGATGACCAATTAAGAGTATGACTGCGGCCTACAGTCACCACGTAATCCAAAGTTGTCTCACCTTCACTATATGTTACTCTCGTAATGCACAATACACCGCACCTTATAAAAAATGAAATGAATGAAAAAATAGTAAAGCTACGTTAACAAAGTTAAATACGCTTACCATAAATTACCACTTGGCACCAGTACCTGAGTGAAGCTCCTAGGACAGGCCCCCATATAGCTTGTGACGGTAACGCGTTGGTGTTCGGCTGTTTAAGGCTAGGGTATGGCCTCGTCACATAGTTATAAAAAAAAAATAGAAAAACTGGAACTTCGTCTGTGGTAAGGTAAGGAGAAGACACACAAAACACAAGTAAACTTTAACAATGAAATTTTAATTACGTTAAATAAATCAAAACATGAAAATAATGCACAAACAAATTCTATAATAAAATCAATCAAAATAATAAGAATATTAAATGACACAATGAAAAGTTACGTTAAGGCAAAATAACAAGAAGTGCAACACAAAGGTAAGTGGGAGGTGCTGGAATATTGGCTTAAAGCCACCACCTCTCTCAGTACACGCTAACGTCTAGCTGGGAGGTGTGATGGCCACGAAAGCACTGAACATTCTGAAGTCTGGGGTTGGGGCGACCCCAGACATCAAGTAGTATTGGGGGGGGGGCGAGGCAGGTGCAGCCAGACCGGCGACCAATCAGCGGAGTCGTAGCGATCAACGGGTAGTTTGGTGATTTGGGTCCGAACAGGTGGCTGGCTGCATACGTTTTGCTCACCCTGGCAAGCCTTGCTGGTGTTGTTGTCGTTGTTGGACATTTCTTCCATAGTCGTATTATATAATTGTGACGACGTAATTATGAAGGGAAGAGCAGGCTCAATCTCTTGAAGGAGATTATCGTCACAATATATATATATATATATATATATATATATATATATATATATATATATATAATATGCAATTGACGATCACAAAACGCTGATCATTTTATGCGGAAAATCCACAGAGAACTATAAAAGAAAGTGTTTTAAAGAAAGTCACTTTCTTTTAAATTTCTCTGTGGATTCTCTGCATATATATATATATATATAATATATATATATATATATTATATTATATATATATATATATATATATATATATATAATGATGCACAACTCTCCTAAACACGAGAGTGAAGTTATACAACTTTAGAACACTTTACCACCAGGAGACTCGAACCCTAGCCAGCACAGAAGCCTTCCAGCAACTGGCATAACAGGTACGCCTTTAACCCACTGCACCACGCTCAGACCCTTAAAAGAGATGGTAATTTCAGAGTATTTATACACACCAAAGACCACCATCTCCGAAGAGCACTAGAGCAAGTGAGTGGTCGTTTTTACGTTTTTCATCAAGTCCCTGTTAATATGGGAGAACACTGTGTCTATGCTTGATGCACAAGCATAGACACAGTGGGGGACTGTTAGCCTCAAAGAACTCAGTATACAGGCAAGACAATCACATATTCTTTGTGCATCAAGCATAGACACAATTTTCTCCCATATTAACAGGGACTTGATGAAAAACGTAAAAATGACCCCTCACTTGCTCTAGTGCTCTTGGGAGATGGTGGTCTTTGGTGTGTATAAATACTCCGAAATTACCATCTCTTTTAAGGGTCTGAGCGTGGTGCAGTGGGTTAAAGGCGTACCTGTTATGCCAGTTGCTGGAAGGCTTCTGTGCTGGCTAGGGTTCGAGTCTCCTGGTGGGAAAGTGTTCTAAAGTTGTATATATATATATATATATATAGGGGGGTACCACCAGTGGTGCAATTATAGGGACCCACAGCCTCAGAGAAGGGAACACAGAGCACTCAGGGAAAAACTTGCCATTTAACTCTGAATACGAAAGAGTGTTCACTTCTCCTACCACCCCCTTTTTTTTATTATGATGTACACTTTATTATGCAAGGTTATACAGTTACATACTGATTTTATACAAAAAATGAACATTAAGAGGACAAGAAAAAGTTCGCTTCCTAGAGGCTGTAGATTTCCTCGAATTCCTTCGACGCCGGGCAGGAACCGAGGATGCAGCGGGCATTTCCCCTCTGGATCGCGACCCTGAGGCGCTGAAAGAGAAAACTTGCTGCTCTAGGGTCTCTTGTGGTGTCAATGAGCTTGGAACCAAGATCCTTAAGAAACCTTCTTGCACTCTCCCCCCATGGGCCTAGGGTCTCAGACCCTATTGGAACGAAGTTGTACCTTTGATCTAATTGCCTGTACTTGACTGACTTTTGTTTTTCTCTGTGTGTCGCTGCCGCTCCTGCTCTGCCGGCAGAGAGGGTGATGTATGTCGTTGCCAGGGTGGATACGCAAGTATAGTCCCATGCTAACTGCCTGCCACCCTTCCACGGACGCAGTGTGATTCCGTCTGGTCGGCCGGCAAAGCTAACAGAGTCACGGTTCAGTAGGTTGCGGGGCTCTCTCTCCACTGGACACTGAGCAGAGGCAAGTCTTCTTTTAATGATGTCGTTGACTTCGTCGTGCCTAGTGTGTCAACCACCCGATTTTCCACAGTGCAGGCCATGCAATCCATATTCGTCAGCATCTGCCTCGCCGCAAATACACCTGTGAACAGTGTGGATAGGGGCAGCAAGGCGGAGAGCGACTGCAATACGGAGCTCCTGCGGATCAAGACGTGTACCTGTCGCAGACATAGGGACTGCCAGAAGGAAGTCCCCTGCATGGGGGGCCTGCACAGCTGTGAGGCGTGCACGATCACTGCGGGTTGTTGCTGCCTCCAGCAAAGCTGTGGCTTCTTTGTCTACAATGGGGCTGTCCCAACTGGATTGTTTCTTGGCTTTCGGCATGGCTGGTCTGAGTGCTGGGTCTGTCATGGCACCCCATTTCGTGTCGCATTCCGTGTAGTGGGGGTCCTGTATCCCCGCTACATCACTCAGGGTGTCAGGTAGAATTTCCTTAACCGGTCATCTGATGCTGAGGAGGAAGACAGGAAGGCTGGGACAGCAATTTGGGTGGCGGTGCGGACACCCAAGCACCGAGCCTGACAGGAAGAGTGGCTTGTTTCCACTGGCATTCGTTGAGGAGAGGTTAACAACTTTTTCCAGCATGGTCTCAGTAGGAGGTCATACTCTTCAAGCTTGGGTTGTCGTAAGATGGGGCGCACCTCAGAAAGTAGGTTAGCCTCGGAAGGGATAGGCATTTGGTGAGGAGATAAAAAGCATCGTGGGCATCGATGTCACCTATTCTGTCTTCCATCCTCCTAAGGTCTGCGATTTCTTGTCGAGGATCTCCTCAATGGCGTTAGACCCGAGGGGAGCTCCAAGGAGGGTGCTGTTCTCGGCCCTAATGACATGGGCTCCAGGCAAGGCAGACCTTATTCTAGCTACGATGCCTGGTTGGAGGAGACTACTTCACACTTGGAAGGGTTCAGGACGAGACCCAGGCTTACTTCTTGCTCCCTTATTTTTCTGATATTTGACAAGAGGTGGTCTACGTGCCAGCTATAGTGCCATCATCCAAAAACCAGATGTTGAACTCGCTGGACAAGCTTTCGGTGATTTCTTTTAAGACTAAGCAGAAAAGAAGGGAGCAAGACGATCACCTTGCTGAACACCTTCACATGATCTGATTTCATGTTCACCAAAGAGCAGTTTTGACTCACCACTGTAGCACGATAGTATGAACGGTAGAGGGCCGGAAATGGCGATGTACGGCACAAAGTACTGCATCTCTTCTGACCATGTTGAAGGCATTCTTAAAGTCCAGTTTGAGCAGGCCTTTTCATCAGAAATGTTTGTGGTGTATGCTCGTGCTGCATGGGCAGCCGCTTCACAGCCTTGGGGGATTCCAAATCCTAGCTGGATTGGTTTCAGCAATTCAGCTGCTTGCTGGCTGACAAACCTCGTAGCAGCCTTGGCAATCAGGCGTCGGAGAGAGTTGCCAACAGCGATTGGCCTGATTCCTTCGTCCTTCTTTTTGAGAGCACAGAGGGAGGCACCAAAAAAGAGAGGCCTGATGGCCTCAGGTATCTCACCAGCCAGACACATGTTGACGAACCTTGTGAGTTCCATAAGAAGATCTTGTGCAGCATCACCAACCGCAGGATTTAACATTTGCTTGATATGTTGAGGTTTTAACCCTGTAAAGCCGCCTGCTGACCCAGGTGGAAAAGAAAGGGCTGCTTTGTAGACCTCAGATTTACCAACGGTTAATGGGTCTGAAATGGTGTCGGCTGATGGCGGAACGATGTTGTCGCCTTGAGGGGCTCTGGGTGGGTGCTTGCTTTGCAGGGCCCGTGCTGTGGCTGAGTTTCGAGGAGCAATTTTCTCGTCACTGGTGAGGACTCGAATAGCACTTGCGGTATTTCCCTCTTCAATTTTCTTGGTGATTTGTGCTCTGATTTTGTAAGTTTCCGGTATGTTGTTGTTACCATTTCTGCGGTGGGTGTGTTTAGCTCGTAGAGGCAGGCGAACTAGGTTGTCCCCCCTTGGGTATTCATTTATCGCCCTCAGGACCGAGGAAGCAAGGAAGCAAGTGATTTGTCCCTCCTTGGAGGGACGGTGAGGCATACATTGCCAAACAGAAGGACATTATGCCACGCTTGAATGTTTTCCGGTGCATCATTGACCCTTTTCAGAAGATTACAAAGTTTGGCTGCTGCATTTGGGCGGGCTGCTTATGGGATGTGTGGTAATGTTCTAGCAGACGTCGCTATGATCGCTTGGGTGAGGTTCTCAGATGAGATTAGGTTAATGGGAGTCTCTTCCCTAACTGTTAATGGCAGCTGGCCCATTGCTTCCCTTCGGAAGCTGGTGGGAACCACTGCATCTTTTCCTCGTTGAAGGTGTGAAAGCGGATAACACCACCGTTGGAGTTTATGGCGGTGTTTTTGTTGCATACTCGGCAAAAACCTCTTTTAGGAGCAGTTGTTGGCACCTCAAGGCTTGTGGAGTCCTGCCCGACCGCTGGGACCCCTTCCATTTCAACTCGGTTGGGAGAGTTAAACTGTGCATTATTCTATAGAGGGGAGCAAACACACTGGGTCATGGCCAAGCAAATGCCAGCAACTGGGTGTGTTGGGGTATATATCTTACTATATATAACATATATATATCTATATATATATATATATATATATTTATATATATATATATATATATATATATATATATATATATTATAATAACATTGTCGTCTATGCCTTCAAATGCCCACTTGGGGACTGTAAGCCTCAAAGAACTCAGTATATAGGCAAGACAATCACATCTCTTTCCAGGCGATTAACGATGCATAAGCAACAGGGCTCCATTAGAGAACATATAATCTCTTCCCACAACCAGACCATCACCAGAGAAGTCTTAACAAAAAACACGGAAATCATCGATAGATACAGCGATAGCAGGCGGCTCGATATCTGAGGCACTATACATTAAGAAGTTAACACCAGCAATCAACAGCCAATTAATGCACAACTATATTCTACCCACTTCAAGACTCCGCACCAATATAGAAGCATCAAGAAATATGGGCCAATAGGCCCTTTGCATTTACTTCCATTCTTCCCCTGTAACTTTAACCAATATTACCCAATATTTCGTGTTCTATCTTGTGTTGAAAGTTTGTTTTCACCTCATCCAAAACTGTTGTAACATATCACCTCATCCAAAAATGAGGGGACGTAAATTGGGGAAAAATGAAGCGAGAAAAGAGAGGAAGCACATACAAAGATTAATCCGGAGTAGTGGACATGGCGTTTTGGGCAGTGTCGTCAATTTTGCCATCTTCATGTTCCGGTCTTGTTCTTACTCTCATGGTAGGTAGAGTGAACAGTTCCGTTATTTGGGTATTTATTTTGGGTTGTTCGCCTTTTAAATGAATGGTTTCAAGAATTTTTAATCTTCTTACATCCTGAGTTTGATCTATTATGCAAGTATAATACTAGTTGACAGACGGAATTAATTTATTCTCTGAAATCCTAAGCCATAAAATATCTCAATCGTTATCTCCTCCCTATTCACTGGAAGGCAATAACAAGAATGCTTGGAGGACTGAAGGTCCCTCTGCTGTGGGGGATTATGTGTATCTTCTGTTAGGGGGTGAAAAACTTGTCTCGATAGTTTTGCATTTTAGTGTTTGCTTATCTTAAATAATTCTTTAGGACATGGCATGCTTTCGCCAGACATTTACATTATTTATATATATACATCTCCTCCGCATATTTAATTTATTCCATGGATCATAGCAACCATGAATATACTAAATACCCACACAAAAAATAAACATGGGTCCACGAAAAATGAACTATGGACCCACTAAGAATAAACCAAGGTCCAACCAAAAATAAATCGAGGTCCCACCAAAAATAAACAAAGGACCCACCAAAAATAAACCAAGGACCCATCGAAAATTAATCAAGGACCCACTAAGAATAAATCAAGGACCGACCATGAATCTGTTTTGATCTGAGATATTATCACCTCAATACGTATTGCCTATATTTTCTAATGCTATCAAGTATACCGATATACGTGAATTAATGATATAAAATAGGTTAGTGTTCACATCAATTCGTCCTCTTATCCAAGTCTCATTTTTACGTTTTGGTCCCCAACACACAAAGTACTATGCAAAGGAGCGCCTCACGAAAATTTTCGTTTCTTATGCATCGGTTTGGTTTGGTTAGGTTCGGGTCGGTTAGGTTACGTGGGTGGCTTGGATTCGTGCGTTTCTGTTAAGGTTAGTTCCTTGAATTTTGTTCGGGGTGGCTGCAATGTAACTCAGCTTTTCGGATATTTTCTACAAGATATATTATATATAATAACATTACTAGGTTGTCACATAGTTTAACTAGGTTATTATAGTTTAACTGCTATTCTTAAGGTAATGATTCGTAAGTTATCACACACTAGCACTGATTCATCGGGTAATGCATTGCTTAGTTACGATTCATCAAAATATATTTATTAGTATAATAATATATATTTCCTAGCTATTTACTGATATGATTTACAGAATAAAATAAAGTTGAGTTATAATTCACTAGTATATGATAATCTAGGTTATGTTTCACTAGTTATAATCAACTAGGTTATGATTAGCTAGGTTAAGTTTCACTTGTTATGATCAACTACGTTATGTTTCACTAGTTATTAATCAACTAGGTTATGGTCAGCTGGGATATATTTCACTAGTTATGATCAACTAGGTTATGATTCACAGATATAACAACACCACACTTGTTCGCTCCTTCCGTTGTGATCAGCTGTAAATCAGCGCTCAAATGCAGTCATCTGTTCAAAAAGAATAATCACAGTGCTGTCAATAACAGCCTAACAATAATATTAAATTAAATAACCATTGATATATACAAAAAATCCAACTCCCATCAGCTGGTGTATAATACTTTACTGGCTCGCTACCCAATCTTTAGCCAACAAAATTTGCATTTATTACAGGCAACAGCGGGTTTTGGGTATAAAATTTATCTCTAAACCCGTTCCTAAGCGGCACCTTTCTCGCAGCAAACTAAGGAAATTGTAGTAGGTCGTATATATAATTTTTTTTGTGTTGAGGTCAGGGATTTCTCTAGACTGCCTGAGGTTGTCAGGTTTGTTGATGTCGTGGAATGTTGAGGTAGAGTTGATATATTCTTGTTCTCAGTACTTTTCTGACTTGTTGATGTCGTAGACTGTTAGGAAGAACATATACTCATTCCTGTTCTTAGTACCTCCACATATGGCAGATATCATAAGACAATGGGTGAGGAAGAACATGACCACACTCCTATTCTCAATATTCCTACCAGAGTTATACAGACCGTAAGACATTAAGAGTAAACACAGAAGAGGGGAATTGTCTCTTTCCTCCACTTTTTTTTTTATTTTTTCCTCTGCTCCCTCCTATCACGCTAAGTGGTGAGGCGTCTTCCCCTAGAGACGCATGAGAGGTTATGAGGGCGAGGAAGGAGAGTGATTCTCACACGTCACTCAGGGTAACACTGCCTGGCGCCTTGTATTTTACAGCGAGTGACACATGTTCTAAATATTACAGAGTCCCATTAGAATTCAAAGGAGCTTCTTCAAAACTTTTGCGCATTATGAATGATTTTCAATTAATTCATTCACGTAGCTAACAGTTATATCCTAATTGCCATAATAATTAATTTGTTCTGAGACAAGAAGCATATATTATATTATATTATATATATATAATATATATATATATATATATATATATATATATATATATATATTAATATATACTATATATATATATATATATATATATATATATATATATATATATATATATATATATATATATATATATAATAATATGATCTGTGGCTGAGAGCACGGTCGACATAAGCGTTAACAACACACCTCTTGTACCTATCTGGGCAGTCACTGTTGGCATTGAGCTCAGGAAGGAAGGAAGTCGACGAAGAACTCTGTAGGGTAAGGCAGGTCCTAGTCAACAACGGCTTCTTCAATGGTTTCGTTGAAGACATCATAAGAAGGAAGGTGAAACGCAATGCAACCTCTGAAGAGACAACTAACACAACACCTGTACCCCCTATTAGACTATTTTACAGGAACTTCTTTTCCACAGCTCATAAAACGGAGGAAAGGGTCCTGAAAAATATTGTTAACAGGAACGTTATCCCTACAGACAAAAATCAGAAGATACAATTGACGATTTACTATACAACCAAAAAAAAGGCCAACCTACTCATGAGAAACTCTCCAGACACAAAGCAGAACGCTTTAAAAGAGACCAACGTCTTCTATGCCTTCAAAAGCCCACTTGGAGACTGTAAGCCTCAAAGAACTCAGGTTATAGGCAAGACAACATCATCATCTTTCCAGGCGATTAACGATGCATAAGCAACAGGGCTCCATTAGAGAACATATAATCTCTTCCCACAACCAGACCATCACCAGAGAAGTTTTAACACACAACACAGAAATAATCGATAGGTACAGCGATAGCGGCGGCTTGACATCTGTGAGGCACTACACATCAAGAAGTCAAAACCAGCAATCAACAGCCAATTAATGCACAACTATATTCTACCCACTTCAAGACTCCACACCAATATAGAAGCATCAAGAAATATGGGCCAATAGGCCCTTTGCAGTTTCTTCTATTCTTCCCTTTAATTTACCCAATTTATTCCCATTGCACCGTGTTCTGTCTTGTGTTGAAAGTTTGCTCTATCGTGTGTTGAAAGTTTTGTTCACCTCATCCAAAACTTTTGTAGCGTATCACCTCACCCAAATGAGGGTATATAAGATGAAAGCTGTTTAAATGATAGGATATTAGAACTCTGTTTAGTGTTTGCATGCTATTGTTGTGTGTGTGTAAACTAAAGTCTTGGAAAATATAATAAGTTATTACGAAACGCGTTCGTGTTGCGTCAGACTAGAAATAAAAATGAATTTTGGAGAATTGATTTTTCAGTTACCATCGACAGTAAAAAGAAACATAAGAAATATAGAGAAAATTCGTGTTAGAATTATTTATGTTACTTTTTCGGTCATATTTAATAATGTATGTTTACAAGAAAGACTGCTACCAAAATATACTGAGATATATATATATAGATATATATATATAATATATATATATCTATATATATATATATATATAGTATATATATAATATATATATATATATATATATATATATATATATATATATATATAATGTCGTACCTAGTTGCCAGAACGCCCTTCTCAGCCTACTATGCAAGGCCCAATTTGCCTAATAAGCCAAGTTTTCATGAATTGTTTTTCGACTACCTAACCTACCTAACCTAACCTAACCTAACCTAACTTTTTCGTCTACCTAACCTAACCTAACCTGACCTATAAATATAGTTTAGGTTAGGTTAAGTAGGGTTGGTTAGATTCGGTCATATATCTACGTTAATTTTAACTCCAATAAAAAAAATTGAGCTCATACATAATGAAATGGGTATCTTTATCATTTCATAACAAAAACATTTGAGAAAATATATTAATTCAAGTAAACTTGGCTTATTAAAGCAAATCGGGCCTTGCATAGTAGGCAAAGTACGACGTTCTGGCTACTAGGTACAACATATATATATGTTATATATATAATATATAATATATATATATAGAATATATTATATATATATATATATTTAATATAAGAAGCCAGAATGTACGCCAGTGTTGTTTTCGTATACATTATATCGTAATCTGGAGTTGACAATATTATCAAGGCCCTTAACTGTGGCACAAGAATCTTACAATATACGGTAAAATCGTAATACATTCTAAAATATAACACAATTGAATCTAGGACCGTCTATAAACACAACTGGTCCAACCGTGAATACATGCACTGTCAAAACGTCGTAAGAGAGAGTGTATAAATTCAGATGGAAGTGACAGGCGCAGCCAGAAACTGCATTCATATACTAAGCCCCAAGAGACCACTATAGTGTTAGGTAATCACTGAAGCGGCCCATATCGTCATTTAGGTTTTTCCTTGATTTATATTATGGTGGCCAAGCTATGGGTCCCTAGCCACTTCCCTTGCTATGGATCCATAGCCTTACCAAGCTATTTCATCTTGCGTACGTAGACGCGAAAGTCAATGGGCGAATAAAGACAGCTATAGATACCGATATTATTAAAACAATACGTGACAAGGATTTCTCATATCTCGATATTACGAGAGATTGCAGCAGAAACAGCAGCGAGAGCGATCAGATGCGCTCACAAAGAACTCTTTCCAGCCATCCATCAGCGGGGTACAGTAGGAGCGGAATGGTTAAAGCATTAACGCTGTGTGTACTCACCTAGTTGTACTCACCTAGTTGTGTTTGCGGGGGTTGAGCTCTGGCTCTTTGGTCCCGCCTCTCAACCGTCAATCAACAGGTGTACAGATTCCTGAGCCTGTGTGTGTGTGTGTGTGTGTGTGTGTGTGTGTGTGTGTGTGTGTGGGCCCACGTCGTCCAACCCCTGGTATTGATGACAGAACGATGGGTGGTAACCAGTCTGGTGGATACACGCAGTATCCACCAGACTGGTTACTGGTTATCCACAAATGATTTGTAGGGAGAGGAAACGAGTCGTGGATTGTTGTCCAGACTGTCGCCAGAGGGAAGCGACGACTCGCGCCAACACACGAGAGGTGACGACTACACATACACACGAGAGGTGACAATCACACACACACGACGAGTAAGAACCAAAAACACGACGAGTGACACACACACACACACACACACACACACACACACACACACACACACACACACACACACACACACACACACACACCCCATATGAAGGTTGATGCAATTGAAAAACCTGGCTTCAGGAGAGGACATTATGGCAACCTTAGAATTTTTTTAGTGGGTATATTGGACAGACTTGTTGCTAGGCAAGGAAGTGAATGAGATATATGTCAGTTTTGTGAAATATATGATAAGGCACACAAAAATTTATACCAAAACAGAGAAGCAGAACTAGGAAACAGAATTGGTTCAACAGAAGTGCGAGAGGCCAGAGACCAAAAGACACAAAAATGGAATCAATACAAAAGGAAGAGGCCAAACCCCACACATACCAGCGATACAAAGATGCGAGAAACAACTACACGGCAGTGAGGAGAGAGGTAGAAAGAAATTTTGAAAAAGGGATTACAGACAAATGTAAAACAGAACCAGATCTATTCTATAAATTCATAAACAACAAAATGCAGGTAAAGGATGATATACAGAGGTTGCAAATGGGAAATAGATTCACGGAAAATGAAAAGGAAATGTGTGAAACATTAAACGAAAAGTTCCAAAGTGTGTTTGTACAAAATGAAATCTTCAGGGAACCAGATACAATAAGAATTCCATAGTACAATATAGAGCACATAGAGGTGTCTAGAGACGAAGTGGAAAAAATGCTTAAGGAGCTAAATAAGAACAAGGCAGTTGGTCCAGATGGAGTTTACCCATGGGTTCTGAGAGAATGTGCACCTGAGCTCAGCATTCCTCTTCAACTGATTTTTCAGGCATCCCTGTTTACAGGAGTTGTAGCTGATGTGTGGAAAAAGGCTAACATAGTTCCAATCTACAAAAGTGGAAGCAGGGAAGACCCCCTTAATTATAGACTGGTATCATTGACAAGTGTAATAGTCAAAATATTGGAAAAAGTAAAACTAAATGGGTAGAACACCTGGAGAGAAATGATATAATATCAGACAGACAGTATGGTTTTCGATCTGGAAGATCCTGTGTATCGAATTTACTCAGTTTCTATGATAGAGCAACAGAGATATTACAGGAAAGAGATGGTTGGGTTGACTGTATCTATCTGCACCTAAAAAAGGCTTTCGACAGAGTTCCACATAAGAGGTTGTTCTGGAAACTGGAAAATATTGGAGGGGTGACAGGTAAGCTTCTAACATGGATGAAAAATTTTCTGACTGATAGAAAAATGAGGGCAGTGATCAGAGGCAATGTATCGGACTGGAGAAATGTCACAAGTGGAGTACCACAGAGTTCAGTTCTTGCACCAGTGATGTTTATTGTCTACATAAATGATCTACCAGTTGGTATACAGAATTAAATGAACATGTTTGCTGATGATGCTAAGATAATAGGAAGGATAAGAAACTTAGATGATTGTCATGCCCTTCAAGATGACCTGGACAAAATAAGTATATGGAGCGCCACTTGGCAAATGGAATTTAATGTTAATAAATGCCATGTTATGGAATGTGGAATAGGAGAACATAGACCCCACACAACCTATATATTATGTGAGAAATCTTTAAAGAGTTCTGATAAAGAAAGAGACCTAGGGGTGGTTCTAGATAGAAAACTATCACCTGAGGACCACATCAGGAATATTGTGCGAGGAGCCTATGCCACGCTTTCAAACTTCAGAATTGCTTTCAAATACATGGATGGCGATATACTAAAGAAATTGTTCACGACTTTTGTTAGGCCAAAGCTAGAATATGCAGCGTTTGTGTGGTGCCCATATCTTAAGAAGCACATCAACAAACTGGAAAAAGTGCAATGACATGCTACTAAGTGGCTCCCAGAACTGAAGGGCAAGAGCTACGAGGAGAGGTTAGACGCATTAAATATGCCAAAACTGGAAGACAGAAGAAAAAGAGGTGATATGATCACTACATACAAAATAGTAACAGGAATTGATAAAATCGACAAGGAAGATTTCATGAGACCTGGAACTTCAAGAACAAGAGGTCATAGATATAAACTAGCTAAACACAGATGCCGAAGAAAAATAAGAAAATTCACTTTCGCAAACAGAGTGGTAGACAGTTGGAACAAGTTAGGTGAGAAGGTGGTGGAGGCCAAGAACGTTAGTAGTTTCAAAGCGTTATATGACAAAGAGTACTGGGAAGACGGGACACCACGAGCGTAGCTCTCATCCTGTAACTACACTTAGGTAATTACACACACACACACATCCTCTCAATGTTTGCTGCTGATGCAAAAATTATGAGAAGAATCAAGACGGATGAAGATAGACAGAGACTACAGGATGACCTGGACAAACTGGAGGAATGGTCTAGAAAATGGCTGCTAAAGTTCAACTCAGGAAAGTGTAAGGTGATGAAATTAGGCGAAGGGAGCAGGAGGCTGAACACATGGTACCATCTGGGAGGGGAAATCCTGCAAGAGTCAAATAGAGAGAAGGATCTGGGGGTTGATATCACACCGAACCTGTCCCCAGAGGCCCAAATCAAAAGAATATCATCAGCGGCGTATGCTAGACTGGCCAACATAAGAACTGCCTTTAGAAACTTGTGAAAGGAATCTTTCAGAACCCTGTATACCACTTATGTAAGACCAATCCTAGAGTATGCAGCTCCATCCTGGAGTCCATACCTAGTTAAACACAAGACAAAGTTAGAGAAGAGTCGGCGGTATGCCACCAGGCTCGTCCCGGAACTGAGAGGATTGAGCTACGAGGAAAGGCTAAAGGAGCTGAACCTCACATCCCTGGAAAACAGAAGAGTAAGGGGAGACATGATAACCACCTACAAAATTCTCAGGGGAATTGACAGGGTGGACAAAGACAAACTCTTCAGCACGGGTGAGACACGAACAAGGGGACACAGGTGGAAACTTAGTACCCAGATGAGCCACAGAGACGTTAGAAAGAATTTTTTCCGTATCAGAGTAGTTAATAAATGGAATGCACTAGGAAGTGATGTGGTGGAGGATGACTCCATACACAGTTTCAAATGTAGATATGATAGAGCCCAGTAGGCTCACGAATCTGTACACTAGTTGATTGACAGTTGAGAGGCGGGGCCAAAGAGCCAAAGCTCAACCACCGCAAGCACAATTAGGTGACTACACACACACACACAAGAAGGATTAAGACAGAGGAGGACTGCTTCAGGCTTCAAGAAGACCTAGACAAGCTGAAGGAATGGTCAAACAAATGGTTGTTAGAGTTTAACCCAAGCAAATGTAATGTAATGAAGATAGGTGTAGGGAGCAGGAGGCCAGATACAAGGTACCATCTGGTAGATGAAATTCTTCAAGAGTCAGAAAAAGAAGAAGAATTGGGGGTTGATATCACGCCAGACCTGTCTCCTGCAGCCCATATCAAGAGAATAACATCAACAGCATATGACAGGCTGGCCAACATAAGAACGGCATTCAGAAACTTTGTGTAAAACATTCCTTACTTGTGTAAGGAATCATTCAGAACTTTTTATACCACATATGTCAGGCCAATCCTGGAGTATGCAGCCCCAGCATACAGTCCATATCTAGTCAAGGATATGACTAAACTGGAAAAGGTTCAATGGTTTTCCACCAGACAACTCACCCGAGGTGAGAAAAGCTCCTAACTTTCTGTTTTCGAATCCTTCTGGGGTGTTGAGTTTTCATTTGCATATTGGCTTGGGGATCATTGAAGCTTGTTCGCGTTTGCGTTGCTCACGTTGCCCCACAAAGTGAGGCGATTCGATGAAATATCTATGCCCAAGCTTACCACCTGTGCTGTCGGGTCGTTTGGGATATAGCCTCGGTTACTAATGACTTGTGCAGTCACGGTGGTTGAGTGGTTAATGAACCAGGTACGCCATGGTGCATAGTGCTCCTGGCTTCCTAGGTTCGAATCCTTCTGGGGGTGTGAAGTTTTCAGTTATATATATGTGTATACTCACATAGTTGTACTCACCTAATTGTGCTTGCGGGGGATGTGCTCTAGCTCTTTAGTCCCGCCTCTCCACCGTCAATCAACAGGTGTACAGGTTCCTAAGCCTATTGGGCTCTATCATATCTATACCTGAAACTGAGTATGGAGTCAGCCTCCACCACATCACTTCCTAATGCATTCCATTTGTCAACCACTCTGACACTAAAAAAGTTCTTTCTAATATCTCTGTGGCTCATTTGGGCACTCACTTTCCACCTGTGTGTCCCCTTGTGCGTGCCCGTTGTGTTAAATAGCCTGTCTTTATCTACCCTATCAGTTCCCTTGAGAATTTTGAATGTGGTGATCATGTCCCCCCTAACTCTTCTGTCTTCCAATGAAGTGAGGTTTAATTCCCGTAGTCTCTCCTCGTAGCTCATACCTCTCAACTCGGGTACTAGTCTGGTAGCAAACCTTTGAACCTTTTCCAGTTTAGTCTTATCCTTGACTAGATACGGACTCCATGCTGGGGCTGCAAAGGCCAGGATTGGCCTGACATTTGTGGTATACCAAGTTCTGAATGATTCCTTACACAAGTTTCTGAATGCCGTTCTTATGTTAGCCAGCCTGGCATATGCTGCTGATAATATCCTCTTGATATGGGCTGCAGGGGATAGGTCTGGCGTGATATCAACCCCCAAGTCTTTTTCTCTCTCTGACTCTTGAAGAATTTCTTCTCCCAAATGATACCTTGCATTTGGCTTCCTGTTCCTTACATCTATCGTCATCACATTATATTTGCTTGGATTAAACTCTTACAACCATTTGTTCGATCATTCCTTCAGCTTATCTATGTCTTCTTGAAGCCTCAAGCAGTCCTACTCTGTCCTAATCCTTCTTATAATTTTGGCATCGTCAGCAAACATTAAGAGAAATGAATCTATACCCTCCGGGAGATTTTTTACATATATCAGAAGCAAGATAGGACCAAGTACGGAACCATGTGGGACTCCACTCGTGACTTCACGCCAATCGGAGGTCTTATTCCTTAGGTACTCCCTCATCCACTGGAGCACCTTACCAGCTACACCTGCCTGACTCTCCAGCTTATGTACCAGCCTCTTATGCGGTACTGTGCCAAAAGCTTTCCGACAATCCAAGAAAATGCAGTCCGTCCAGCTATCTCTTTTCTGCTTAATCTTTGTCACCTGGTCGTAGAATTCTATTAAGCCAGTCAGGAAAGATTTACCCTCTCTGAACCCATGTTGAGGATTTTTCACGAAGTTCCTTCTCTCCAGATGTGTTACTAGGTTTTTTCTCGCGATCTTCTCCATCACCTTGCATGATATACAAGTCAAGGACACTGGCCTGTAGTTCAGTGCCTCTTGCCTGTCGCCCTTTTTTTATATTGGGACCACATTCGCCGTCTTCCATATATCTGATAGGTCTCCCGTCTCCAGTGACCTACTATACACTATGGAGAGTGGCAAGCAAAGTGCCTCTGCACACTCTTCCAGTATCCATGGCGATATTCCGTTTGGACCAATAGCCTTTCTAACATCCAGATCCAGCAGGTGTCTCTTGACCTCCTCTCTCGTAATTTCGAACCTTTCCAATGCTGCCTGGTTTACTTACCTTTCTTCTAGCACAGTGACCTCACCTTGTTCTATTGTGAAGACCTCCTGGAACCTCTTCTTGAGTTCTTCACACACCTCTTTTTCATTCTCTGTATATTGTCCTCGCTTGTTCTAAGTCTCAATACCTGTTCTTTCACTGTTGTTTTCCTCCTGATGTGACTGTGGAGTAGCTTTGGTTCGGTCTTGGCTTTGTTTGCAATATCATTTTCTTATTTTTCTCTGCTTCTCTTCTCACTTTAACATATTCATTTCTGGTTCTCTGGTATCTCTCTCTGCTTACTGGTGTTCTGTTATTCCGGAAGTTCCTCCATGCCCTTTTGTTCAGTCCCCTTGCTTCCATACATGCCCTATTATACCATGGATTCTTCTTTTGCTTCTCGGATTTTTCCCGTAAGGCCAGGATGAACCTGTTTACTGCCTCCTGACACTTTTGGGTGACATAGTCATCATATCTTTTACAGACTTTGCTCTGAGGTCTGTGTCCCAAGGTATTTCCATTAGGAAACTTCTGATCTCCTCATAATTTCCTTTTCGGTATATCCATGTTTTGTTTCCTAGTTCTTTTTGGGGGGTCGATAACTCCTAGCTCTACCAGGTATTCAAAGTTCAATACACTCTGATCACTCATTTCCAAGGGTGCTTCCATCTTAACTTCCCTTATATCCCACTCATTTTGGGTAAATATCAAATCGAGCATTGCTGGTTCATCTTCCCTTCTCATTCTTGTTGATTCCTTGATATGCTGGCTTAGAAAGTGTCTTGTTGCCGCGTCCAGCAGCTTAGCTCTCCATGTTTCTGGTCCTCCATGCGGGGGTCTGTTCTCCCATTCTATCCTTCCGTGGTTGAAGTTTCTTATGATTAGTAGTCCAGATCCATTCCTGCTAGCAACAGAAGCTCCTCTCTCTATTATGTTAATGGTGGCCATGTTGTTTCTATCATATTCCTGTCTGGGTCTTCTGTCATTTGGTGGTGGATTATATATGACTACGACCATAATTTTTTGTCCTCCAGTTGCTATGGTACCTGTTATGTAGTCACTGAAACCTTCACAACCCTGAATAACCATCTCAAAATCCCAGCCTTTACTTTTCAAATCTCATGCAAATCTCCGTTTAATTTGCGTTTCCAGCGTCCATCTATTCTCACTCGTACTTTTTTATTTCAGTTCAAAGAGCCTGTTCTTGACTACTTTGTCCCTGACTCTAGGTATTTTGTATGTTGTGATTTGTGTCTCTCATCCATGGTTGAGCTATTTTGTTCCATTAAACTATACTGGTAGCTTAATCTCTTAGCTCTGGCAGTCTTCAGTGTTTATTTTTTGCTTCACAAGGTGCGGACTCAACACCGGTGTCCGGTGTGTGTGTACTCACCTAATTTTACTTGCGGGGGTTGAGCTCTGGGTCTTTGGTCCCGCCTCGCAACCGTCAATCAACAGGTGTACAGGTTCCTGAGCCTATTGGGCTCTATCATATCCACACTTGAAACTGTGTATGGAGTCAGCCTCCACAGCATCACTCCCTAATGCATTCCATTTGTCAACAACTCTGACACTAAAAAAGTTCTTTCTAATATCTCTGTGGCTCATTTTGGCACTCAGTTTCCACCTGTGTCCCCTAGTGCGTGTGCCCCTTGTGTTAAATAACCTGTCTTTATCTACCCTATCAATTCCCTTGAGAATCTTGAATGTGGTGATCATGTCCCCCCTAACTCTAATGTCTTCCAGCGAAGTGAGGTTTAATTCCGAAATGCTGCAGTACTAGAGGCTTTACAAGATTGTAAAAACTATGATATGTATTCGCACAAACCCAATGTACCTTCCTATATATAAATAAATAAATAAATAATATTCCTGTCTGGGTCTTTTGTCATTTGGTAGTGGATTATATATGACTAGGACTATAATATGTTGTCCTCCAGTTGCTATGGTACCTGCTATGTAGTGTAGTCACTGCAACCCTCACAGCCCTGAATAACCATCTCCTCAAAGTCCCAGCCCTTTCTTACCAGCAGAGCTACACCACCACCGCCTTTTCCTTTTCTCTCTTTCCTCATTACATAATATTCCTGTGGGAACATTGCATTTATTATGGTTTTTGCTAGCTTTGTTTCTGTGAGTGCTATTATGTCTGGGTTTTCTTCTAGTACCCATTTTCCAAGCTCATTTGCTTTATTTGTAATTCCATCTATGTTAGTGTATATTGCCCTGAGGCTCACTTTCTTCTGTCACTTCTCAAATCGTCTCCTTGGTGAGTGTTCTGCTGGTGGGGGAAGCTGTTCCATGGGTGTGAGCATTTGTGAGGTGGATAACAGGGTCTCAGAGGATACTGGGGTGAAGGACAGGGGGTCAAGTGAAGGGGGGGGGGACAGGGAGGGTATGGGATGAAGGGGGATGGAGGACCGGAAAGAAAAGGGGGGGGGGTGGGGAGGGGGGGGGACATGGAGGGAGGAGGGGAGGGGTAACAGGATGGGAATGGGGTGTGGGGGAAGGGAGATTTGGCTGAGCATTTGAGTGGGGGCAGGGAGGTTTGGGAT
>NW_025559928.1:0-17477 GCF_020424385.1 Procambarus clarkii
GTCTAGTGATGTGACCCCACACTGACAGTCTAGTGATATGGCCCACACTGACAGTCAAGTGATATGGCCCACACTGACAGTCAAGTGATATGGCCTACACTGACAGTCTAGTGATGTGGCCCACACTGACAGCCTAGTGTTGTTACCCCACACTGACAGACTAGTGATGTGACCTACTCTGACAGTTATTATATTGTGTTTGGTGGTGTTGTCGTCGTTGATCCTTCTATTTGGACAACCCAGCCCACAACTCAGTAGAGTGCTTAAACTTTACCAGATCACCCTCGGCGCTTCTGGCCCTTGGAGAGGGGCTCAACGTCACACGTTTAGGGGATACGGCTTTAATACTTAGCATCATTGTCAGGTGCACACACCCACTCGAGCCGCTTTGACTCCCCACTCTCTCCTTATGTGGTATGATCTCAATCCCTCTTGTTTCATTGATTATTCCGTTCTACTCTGTCCACAGCAGTGGTTATTTCTCTCTCTCTTTCTGTCTCTCTCTACTTTTTTACTACTTCCTGGGAAGCCTCACTAGGACAAGGGCAAACACCAGCAAATTTGAAAATATTTACTGGACAAAGAACATACACAATACATACACACATATAATAATAATTAATCCTACACTCTATACTATTTCAGTCAGGTTGCACTCCAACACCATCAGAACTCTATCATCTGCTTATCAAGTGGTGTCCTATCTCCTGATTCACCACCTAATACTACCAACCTCCTCAAGTAGATTAAGTCTTATAATGCAATGTTGCACTATCAGCAAGAGAATATACATCTATGATAGAATGTACTCTATCACCTCCCTACAAGTAATCATTTAGAACTTCCCTTCCGCACCTGGAAGTTCACTACCCTGATCTCTTCAAGTACTTCTGGGTTTATCTACCAGGATCCTCTGCAGCTCCTCCAGGCTACTACACCATGAAGTTTTCCTTGGGCAACTATGGTGCTTCACCCTTCTGTTAGGGTCCTCCACAGCTCTTCTGGCTGCTACACCATGAAGTTTCCTCGAGCAACTATGGTGCTTCACCACCTCTACAGAAGCATGTGACACTCCTCTTCACTGATTCTCCTCACAGCTCGAGGTCCTCTCCTCCACTGCCTTGGAGTCTCATCAACTACTCCCTCTGTGCTGGTTTCGAAGTTCTCAGCAACTTCTTCCCCAAAGGCAAACCTGCAACCCATTGATACTCCAATAAAAATGTTTCCCCTTAAACACATAAACAAAAATAACCACAAAATATGTTTGCCTCCAACGTCTATCTGCTCTCTACATACTGTGTGAGTGTACTCCCCCATTTTGGGCTGGTCCATGCTCCGCCTTTCCCGGCGGTCCTCACTCACTCTGGGAGGGTCCTCCGCTGTCAGGAGCTGGGCTCCCTCAGTCACCTGCCAGCGCTGAGATGAGACGGACGTCGCTCCGTCCTCCAGGGCATTCCTCCCTCTCCACTCTCTTATTTTTAGGCCTTCTGCCTTATCAAAACATGTCTAACTTATCAATAAACATAGCTACTGTCGCTGGGCACACGACCAACTACAAATAATCGCAATAGACTGGCTTAAGATCGTGCTTACCACAGATTGTCTGGTCGAGGGCGCTCCTCCCTCTGACGGAGTCTGGTCAGGGCACTCCCACGGCCCACGATAAAGTCTCTGGGCGGCTTAATAAACACTCCTCGCCGTCCAGGACTTGGAACCACAACGTTCCCAGCTCGATTCCACAGCTGGAACGTCTGCACACTTCTCCTTTCTTGGAGATATATTACTAGGGGTTCCTTTCTGACGTGAGCTCAAACGGAGCACAGCTTCCCCTTGCGATGTCTGGCCGCAAGTGAGGTCAAAGCCCTCCAGAAGCGAGCCTCACGCCTCCAGCAAATTATTCACATCTCCTAACCAGTCATTTATCTATTTTCTTATTCACTGCCCATAATCTCAAATTGTTTATTAAATCCGACCAACAATTTTACATCTGTATCTTCACCTCTATATTTCCTAGACCTTCTAGTCAGGTCAGGCTTGATAGAATAATTCTCAAAGGGGAGACTCGTTTTCGGCTACCTGGGATCATAACACAGTCTAGTGATGTGGCTTACACTGACAGTCTAGTGATGTGGCCCACACTGACAGTCAAGTGTTGTTACCCACATTGACAGTCTAGTGATGTGACCTACACTGACAGTCTAGTGATGTGACCCCACATTGACAGTCTAGTGATGTGACCCCACACTGACAGTCTAGTGATTTGACCCCACACTGACAGTCTAGTGATGTGACCCCACACTGACAGTTTAGTGATTTGACCCCACACTGACACTCTAATGATGAGACCTACACTGACAGTCTAGAGATGTAGTCCACACTGACAGTTTCGTATTGTTACCCACACTGACTGTCTAGTGATGTGACCTACAATGACAGTCTAATGATGTGACCCACACTGACAGTCTAATGATGTGGCCCACACTGACAGTCTAGTGATGTTACCCACACCCAGGGAGCCGGTCGGCCGAGCGAGGGAGCCGGTCGGTCGAGCGGACAGCACGCTGGACTTGTGATCCTGTGGTCCTGGGTTCGATCCCAGGCGCCGGCGAGAAATAATAGGCAGAGTTTCTTTCACCCTATGCCCCTGTTACCTAGCAGTAAAATAGGTACCTGGGGTGTTAGTCAGCTGTCACTAGCGGCTTTCTGGGGGTGGAGGCCTGGTCGAGGACCGGGCCGCGGGGACACCAAAGCCCCGAAATCATCTCAAGATAACCACACTAGCAGTCTAGTGATGTGACCCACACTGTCAGTCTAGTAATGTTACCCACACTGACAGTCTAGTGATGTGACCTACACTGACAATCTAGTGATGTTACCTACACTGACAGTCTAGTGATGTTACCTACACTGACAGTCTAATGATGTGACCCACACTGACAGTCTAGTGATGTGACCTACACTGACAGTCTAGTGATGTTACCTACACTGACAGTCTAGTGATGTGACCCACAATGAGAGTGTTGTGATGTGACCTACACTGACAGTCTAGTAATGTGACCTACACTGACAGTAGTCTAATGGTGAGGTCTACACTGACAGTCTAGTGATGTGACCTACACTGACAGTAGTCTAATGGTGTGGCCTACACTGACAGACTAATGATGTGGCCTACACTGACAGACTAATGATGTGGCCTACACTGAGAGCAGTCTAATATGTTGCCTACACTAATAGTAGTAAAATGATGTGGTCTACACTGACAGTAGTCTAATGATGTGACCTACACTGACAGTAGTCTAATGATGTGACCTACACTGACAGTAGTCTAATGATGTGACCTACACTGACAGTAGTCTAATGATGTGACCTACACTGACAGTAGTCTAATGATGTGACCTACACTGACAGTAGTCTAATGATGTGACCTACACTGACAGTAGTCTAATGATGTGACCTACACTGACAGTAGTCTTGTCGGAAAATCCGACACCATTTAATATCATACAGATAATAGCTGTGTTGTATAAACAAGTTACCCATAGAAAACGTAACTTGTAGTGGAATTACCGTCTATAGAAAACGGGATATCATCACCACATACTATTATAAATCACCACCTATTATGGTGGGAATTATTCTTAAATACATTAGTCTTTGGACTTTACCATCATAAAAACATCTTATATAAATTAACTTAATTATCAATATTAAAGTAGAGTAAATGTGACCCTTCTATCACTTTCTGACATTTGGACAATGTAAGCCAGGCGTCAGTGGGGAAGGAGGGCAGCCATTGTTGTGTCACCTCCAAGACGTGTGGAGCAAATTTGGCTCCTATCATATCTGGACAATGTCGGCCAGGCGTCAATAGTATGGAGTGTTAGATGCAGCCATTGTTGAGACTAGACCAGAGGCTCACACGGGAGCAAATTCGGCTCCTGTTAAATTTACTTGGACGTAGTGTTATGGAAACTAAAAGTGTACCATTATCAACACGCTGTCTACAAATTCAAGTTAAGTGTTCTTTCCGAAACCCATTATCTATCATTAGTGGCCATTAATGTCATTGGGTAGGGTTAGCCGGTTAGAACGCGAAATCGCCTCATACTAAAGGTAATTAAGCCAGGTCTTTATTGTTCCATGTACTGTATAGTGTTTTCTCTGATATAGCTTGTCATATATAGGATTCTGGCTTCACAGCTAGCGCACTTTTGACAGGTCAAGACGAGGAAGATTTGTGCACCAGTTACTGGGTGATGGAAGCTACCTCAAAGAGGATAATTTGGTGTCTACACCCTAGTTATACCTGGTGGACTAACCTGCTGTACTATAAGATAAGGAACCTCTTCAATGTATGTAGTTAATTCTGTAGTTTGATTGGCTGCATATATATAAATATAAACCCCCCTAATGTGTAGAGGATCGATTTGTGAGATTATGAGATTATTGCAGAAATACAGTCCACTTATCATTATACAAATTGCTATCGAAGTATATAAATTAACGTAAATATAAATTCATATAAATTAAATAAATATAAATCTCACAGGTCGGTTCCCACATTATTTGGTCCTTCGAAACCGAATTATTTTATTTCGAACCGGATGACGGATTATTTGATCCTTTGAACCCACATTTGGTCATCTTAGTACCGGATGAACCAGTTAACCAGTGGATTCATTAAATATACTAGTGCAGTGTTATTTAAACAAAGCCAGCAGTCAAAGACGGCGGCGCAGCCTCGTGGGAGCTCAGGAGCCCCCCTCAGCCGAGTTCAGCTTCGTCAGCGGTTTCATGCACACCCACAGATATTTGGTGGCGTGTTATTTCGTGAAATGACAGCGCTAATATTGAAGCCAGCCAAAGTAGTGGCTGTGGTGTCGCGTGATTGTTCACGGATTTCGTGGTGTTACATTTCGCGAGAGATTATCTACGAATTTTGTGGAGTTTATTTCGCGAGGTCACTAATAATATTTAATACTTCTTGATAATATTAGAAGTTTCATAGAGGCTAATTAAGAGGCTATTATCAATAATTGTGTATATTATTTCTCCAAAATAGAGAATTATTTAATATATATTGCACTAGTGATCACAGTATAATATTTACTAATTGCCAACCCACAACAGGGTAGGATATTAACACTGACTAGTTGAACTATTATCGTTCATCCTAGTCCCATTATTACCATAGTCAGTTGTACTATATTGAACAACCTAACACCATTAATGAATGGTCCAGACCCTATTTTGGGTGTAATTTTTATCAACTCGAGTTGAGTTGTATATATAATAATTTACTTATGATCATTACACCTTTGAGTGATTAATTAGTGTCTCTACCATCCTAGGGTGATATAGAAGAGCTAACCTAAAGGTACTTCCAGTGACACTGGTTTATCACTCAAATCATTAGTGTGTATGATTGTATATATATAATGTGTATTAATTTTAAGTGCTAACCTCTAGTAGAGGTAGGATTATTGCCTAGTGAGTGCAGAATTTACCCTAGGCTACCATTAGAGCTTGTTCAGTATTATGAGCAGCCCAAGTACAAGCCCCACAAGGCTTCACCAACGAGCCAGTATGGATAATGCAGGGAGAATGAAAAGAACCCTTGCAGGTCTTAAAGGCCACTTAACAAGACAGATCAAGAAATGTGAAGATTTGTCACAACAATCTCAAGTTGATTATGCTGACCTGGAAAGCTATTATCAAGCAGCTGCAGGTAAATTTGAGCAAATCAAATGTCAAATAGCAACATATGTGGCTGAACTTGCCAACACCAATTTATCAGAAACAGAAATAGACGACATTATGGTTGATCTTGCGAATTATGAAGATCACACTCAGGCCACGTTACAGCCTTATGTCAAATTAATTGCCCAGAACAAGGCAACAGCAACAACAACAACAGTTGCATCTAATACGAGTCAAGCAGAAGCTCGACTCCCTCCAATTAATTTACCCACTTTCTCAGGAAAAGATGAGGAAGATTGGGACGAATTTTGGAACAAATTCGTTGACCTTGTAGACTCAAAACAATCTTTACCAAAGAGTAGTAAATTCTCTTATTTGCAAGGCCAATTATCAGGTGAGGCTAAAACAGTAGTATCCCATCTGAGATTAACTAATGACGGCTATGATCTGGCAGTAAAACTCCTCAAGGATAATTATGCTGATCCAGAAGTAAGAACATCACATTTAGTTCATGAGCTGTTGCATTTACCCCCACCGGAGGCTTCAGCTGATTCACTCCAAGTCTTCAAGCTGGAGGTAGAATCATTGATCAATGCCCTCAGCCTGACAGCAGATACAAACGGGGCTGAGTGGGTCTTGAAAATAATTGTCCAGGAGAAAATACCTAGGGACATATTGAGACAAATGAGTGCTCATTACAATAAAAGTATCTTATCCATGAATGAAATATCTGAAGGTTTAAAGTCAGTAGTTCATCAATTACGAACACATGACAAATTAAAACCACCAAGTAAACCCTCAGAAACCAATAATAGTAAACCACAGAGTACCAAAGGTACTCCAAATCAATCTAGACAATATAATTCAACACCAAAGTGGAACAGTAGCAGTGTGGGCGTATATGCAGTGGGACCCTCCAAGCCTATAGTTACTGTGTCACCCAAGAACGTGACACCAAAGGGTACTGGAAGCTATGGAACATGTTTGTTCTGCAATGAGAAACATTCAATGTACCACTGCTCTAATTTTCCTGATAGTGACGCCCGTGTTGAGCGACTCAAAGATTTGCAACATTGCACGAGGTGCCTCAGGAAACATAACATCAACGACTGTGATACCCAATTACACACCTGTAATAGGTGTAACAAAGGTCAGCACCATGCAGCATTGTGCAGAGACACCAAAACAACGTCTCCAAACCCCAAGGTGGAAGATAGCATTCCCACCACAGTACAGTACTGCAAGGTGCAACCAACAAAGAGTGTCCAATCGGCAAAGTCTAAAGGTAATACGACTTTGCCTACTGCCCAAATTACCATCCTGAATAAGAGGGCCAAGGTCCATACCCGTGGGTTGTTTGACCAAGGATCCCAGAGAACATATATCACTAAAAAGTTGGCAGATGAACTACAATTAAGGCCTGTAGCCCAGATGTCATTCAACATCTCAGGGTTTGTAACAGATGCAGGACCTCAAGTCTACCAGGTGGTACAACCATCAGTACGTTTAGGCAGGTACGTCTGTCGAGTACAAGCCATTGTGGTGGACAAAATACCAGTAGACCTACAAGTTCAAGGTCTGAGAGCAACAGCCAAATTCCTGAGAAATAGAGGAATAAAATTGGCAGATAATATTAAGTCTGATCACCTCACCGACTTCGGTCTCCTTGTAGGGACAGACTATTGTCATCGATTCATCGGTAGCCCTACTAAATATCAGGGTATAACCATGTTAAACTCTGCAGGAGGTAAATTACTCTCAGGCCCAGTATCAAGCCTGAGGAGACCTATGCCTGCAGATAAACAATACCAGTAGAAATCTAAATTTGTCAGCTGATTATATTTCTCCAGTAGCATTATACTAAGGAGATTACAGCTGACTATAGTAACAGAGGTTGATGTTAGTATCATCATTTAAAGCTGAAGATGAGTTCATGAGGCCTCAGTGGCAAATCAGTGAACAGTAGCCTAAAACAGCTACAAGTCACTGCGACCAATGTCACTGAACCCACTGCAGTCTCAGAACCATACTTTACTTTAATGATGAGCTATTCAATCTTCTGAATCAATTAACTAAATTAAACCCCAATAAATCTGATGACTGATTTGATACATTTATTATTTAATCAAGATGTATTCCATGGGCCTCAGTGTTTATATATCAGTGACCAGTTACCTGAACAAACTTCAAGTTATATCTAATGTCACTGATCTCACTGCAGTCCCTGAATCATACTTGACTGTAGTACTTGATCACATCCAGTCTTCTGGGTTAAATAATATGTAATTAGGCTTGAATATTAGCCTTTCAAGAGTTGACAGGGAAATGAAATCGCATTAGACTTCTAACCCCTGCAACTCTAGTACGGGACATCCGTCCTGTACGAACAGACACACAAATGTGTGATTACTAACTACTAACATCAAATTAATCTAATAATTCGAAGGAGGAGTATCGGTGTTCGTCTGTTCTAAATAGGACTTCGACCCGTGAGCAGCCCCTGGGGAATTATGTCGGAAAATCCGACACCATTTAATATCATACAGATAAGAGCTGTGTTGTATAAACAAGTTACCCATAGAAAACGTAACTTGTAGTGGAATTATCGTCTAAAGAAAACGGGATATCATCACCACATACTATTATAATTCACCACCTATTATGGTGGGAATTATTCTTAAATACATTAGTCTTTGGACTTTACCATCATAAAAACATCTTATATAAATTAACTTAATTATCAATATTAAAGTAGAGTAAATGTGACCCTTCTATCACTTTCTGACATGTGGACAATGTAAGCCAGGCGTCAGTGGGGAAGGAGGGCAGGCATTGTTGTGTCACCTCCGAGACGTGTGGAGCAAATTTGGCTCCTATCATATCTGGACAATGTCGGCCAGGCGTCAATAGTATGGAGTGTTAGATGCAGCCATTGTTGAGACTAGACCAGAGGCTCACACGGGAGCAAATTCGGCTCCTGTTAAATTTACTTGGACGTAGTGTTATGGAAACTAAAAGTGTACCATTATCAACACGCTGTCTACAAATTCAAGTTAAGTGTTCTTTCCGAAACCCATTATCTATCATTAGTGGCCATTAATGTCATTGGGTAGGGTTAGCCGGTTAGAACGCGAAATCGCCTCATACTAAAGGTAATTAAGCCAGGTCTTTAATGTTCCATGTACTGTATAGTGTTTTCTCTGATATAGCTTGTCATATATAGGAATCTGGCTTCACAGCTAGCGCCCTTTTGACAGGTCAAGACGAGGAAGCAAGATTTGTGCACCAGTTACTGGGTGATGGAAGCTACCTCAAAGAGGATAATTTGGTGTCTACACCCTAGTTATACCTGGTGGACTAACCTGCTGTACTATAAGATAAGGAACCTCTTCAATGTATGTAGTTAATTCTGTAGTTTGATTGGCTGCATATATATTAATTTAATAACCCCCCTAATGTGTAGAGGATCGATTTGTGAGATTAGAGATTATTGCAGAAATACAGTCCACTTATCATTATACAAATTGCTATCGAAGTATATAAATTAACGTAAATATAAATTCATATAAATTAAATACACTGAATATATGAATCTCACAGGTCGGTTCCCACATGTGACCTACACTGACAGTAGTCTAATGATATGACCTACACTGACAGTAGTCTAATGGTGTGACCTACACTGACAGTAGTCTAATGATGTGACCTACACTGACAGTAGTCTAATGGTGTGACCTACACTGACAGTAGTCTAATGTCTAATGGTGTGACCTACACTGACAGTAGTCTAATGATGTGACCTACACTGACAGTAGTCTAATGGTGTGACCTACACTGACAGTAGTCTAATGGTGTGACCTACACTGACAGTAGTCTAATGATGTGACCTACACTGACAGTAGTCTAATGGTGTGACCTACACTGACAGTAGTCTAATGATGTGACCTACACTGACAGTAGTCTAATGATGTAGACTATTATCTACATATCAGTAAAATATCAGCTGAATAATGATGAATATTACATTATGAAAAGTTTTATCATATAGCTTATTATATAGGGATTTGAATTAAAAAAAAATTGTTTAAATTTTTCTGTGTTTTATATTGTCTTTTAAAATAATATAAAACAAAACTTTTAGTTGTGTGTTTTTATCGCCCATATTCTGCTGGAATGATTGAGTGGGATGAGCCCTGGAAACGCAGATGCGAATCCTGGTCTGGTCATAGAGTTCTTTGTCATTTATTGGCATTGGGACCATTCAACCTTTCTCACTCTTGTAGGCTCAGCGCAACAAGAACATGCCCTGGGATTTGATAAAAAAAAATTTACTCACGACTCATTTCTTTCTTAGTGGCCTTCTTTGGGGAATTCGTTGTACTCTACGATCTTTTTTTATTTGTTGGTCTGATGAAGACACCATCTTTGACATATGCCTTAGACGTTTTAGAGTGAAATCTTGCAGGAACTCGAAGGCTTCTGACTCCTTATGTAACGCTGTGACAACTTGTTTCATAAGCCCAAATTTTATGTGCAGTGGTGGGATTAGTATCTTCTGGGGATCCTCCCTGGCTCCCAACTGGCTTTGTTCTTCCCCACAGAGAACTTTACCTCCTATGGACAGTCACTTGGTAATACCTCTTTGGAGATCAATCAGAAACGTGACCCGTTTGAAGGTTCCGATGACGTCTCAGCCGGACTTAAAGGCGTCCAGCAATCACTAAAGCAAAGTTTAAGAAATAATAGCAATTTCCAATAATATGAGACATAAGCAATTACAAAATAAACTACTCAATAAAAAAACAATTGTCACACATTGTTAAAGACGTGGACTGCTGCACATCACCAGCAGCATTTACAGAGTGAACTTAACAGGAAGATATACTCACGCAGGAGAAATGTGCACCAGACGACAATGGTCACCAGGATCCCGAGCGGCAGTTTTAGTGAAGTCTCCCCCACGTCTGGCAGGTGACAGTGTTGTCCGCTGAACCCCGCCGGACACGTACACATGAAGCCTTCACAGAGAACGGAATACCATTAGAAGAGGGTAGCTTAAAAGAAAGAAAAAATCTAAACGTCTCATTATTAGGTGGAACAGAATTTCACTCATGAACATTAGAAACATAGGAAGTAGTGGCAAATTTCAAGTCAATTATAGAAGATGAATAAGATGAGTAGACAGTCCAAGTTAGTTGTAAGAGTAGGCAATGCAAATCAGGTGGATGAATAGGCAGTCGAGGAGAAATGGGATAAGACCAAGTTAGTTGGATATGCAATCCGTCAGGTCGATGAATAGGCAGTCCAAATCAGGTGTATGGGCCCACAAGAGAGGGGACCATATAAGAGGGGCCCACATGGGAGTGGCCCCCACAAGGGAGGGGCCCCACAGAGGAGGGGCACCTGAGGAAGAGGCCCACAAGAGAGGGGCCCAAGGGGGAGGAGCCCATGAGAGAGAGACCCATTAGGGAGGGTCCAACAGGGGAGGGGCCCACACAAGGGAGAGGCCCCCCCACAAGGTAGGGCCCCTCAAGGGAAGGGACCCACAAGGAAAGAGCCCCACAAGGAAAAGCCCTATAAGGGAGAGGCCCCCCACAAGGTAGAGCCCGATAGGGGAAGATCCCGACAAGGAAAGTCCCTCAAGGGAGGGGCCCCACAAGGGAGGGGCCCCACAAGATAAAGCCTCACAAGAGAGGGACCCCACAAGGGAGGACCCTACAAGGGAGGGCCCTACAAGAGAGGGACCCACAAGGGAGGGGCCCCACAAGGACCCCTCCTTTGCCTCTCCCTAGCCCTCCCTACAAGGTGGTGGGGAGGGGGTAGGGAGGGTGGGGCCCCTACCTACAAGGGAGGGGGCCCACAAGGAAGGGGCCCCACAAGGGAGGGGGCCTCCACACTGGAGGGCCCCCCAAGACAGGGACCCACAAGGGAAGGACTTACAAGGGATGGGACCCACAAGGGAAGGGCCCCATAAAGAAAAAGCCCTATAAGGGAGGGCCCCACAAGGGAGGGGCCCACAAGGACGGCTCACCTGGCTGGGTGTTGAAGCAGGTGCCTCCGTTAAGACATGGACGCCACACACACTCGTCCTCGTCCTCACACGTCTCCTCACTACTGCTCAGCGCCCGGCCCTCACCACACCTGTGACGACCACACCTGTCACTACCAGCCCCTCACTACACCTGTGATAACCACACCTGTCACTACCAGCCCCTCACTACACCTGTGATAACCACACCTGTCACTACAAGCCCCTCACTACACCTGTGATGACCAAACCTCTCACTACCAGCCCTCTACCACACATGTGATGACCACACCTGTCACTACTAGTCCCCCTCACCACATCTGTGGTGACCACACCTGTCACTACCAGCCCCTCACTACACCTGTCACTACAAGCCCCTCACCACACCTGTGATGACCAAACCTCTCACTACCAGCCCCCTACCACACATGTGATGACCACACCTGTCACTACTAGTCCCCTCACCACATCTGTGGTGACCACACCTGTCACTACCAGCCCCTCACTACACCTGTCACTACCAGCCCCTCACTACACCTGTCACTACCAGCCCCTCACCACACCTGTGATGATCACACCTGTCACTACCAGCCCCTCACCACACCTGTGATGACCAAACCTGTCACTACCAGCCCCTCACCACACCTGTGATGACCAAACCTGTCACTACAGGCCCCTCACCAAACCTGTGTTGTCCACACCTGTCACTACCAGCTTTTAATTTCATATCTAAATATGGAATATGTTAGTAATTATACATCCATATTTTAAGTGTAAAACACATCAGAGGCCGTTCATTAAATCGACATTTAAGACCTCTAAGAGAGATTACATGTTAACTAAATAATAATTAATCCGTGTTAAGAGTGGACAGTGGGAGGACAAAAGTTGTATAAGGCTGCCAACTTGCCCGAGATTTAGAATAGTACAATAATTTGTGTAACAATTGGTATCTGATTATAGAAATATGCGTCCAGAGCAGCAATCTGTTATTCCGGGGAATTACAATGGAGGACAACAATAATTTATGAGACTAACATTTTACGAGAACAGCAATTAAAGAGAAGAACAATTCAAGAGAACAACAAAAAAGTATGTTATTGGGAAAGTTTAAAACTGACTGCGATGGACACCAGAGAATTGTTGTGTACAGACCCGCAATGGTAGGACCTCCAGGTGTCGACGCAGGAGAGCGGGGGCCTGCAGGAGACGTTGGCACAGGCAGGAGGAGCCCCACACCCTTGCTCGACGCCCTGGAACACGCTGGCCTGACCCCAGGCTGTGCTGTTGACCGTTGGCGGTAGTGGTATCCTCCGCCCGGAGATCCTCAGGTCGTCCATACATCCTATAGTGGTAATGGTCAGGAGTAATATTATATTTATATCTCACTCCTTCATATTTATATATAAATATATATACTAAACATACCCATTTTAACACAAACCATTGTGATAGTCTCTGTGTATGCTGAACACAGTGACTCCAGCATACTCGGGCGTGCCTCCCACGTGAACGCCCTCCTGGCCGTCCACCTGCAGCAGCTGGCGTCCCTCCAGCACCACCGAGGCGTTGTACAGGTCCCCGTCGCCGTCGTCAGCCGTCAGGAAGACCGCTGAGCCGTACCTGCCAGGGACACACCTCTTACTGACCTACAAGGACCGCTCACATTTTCTCTTTTGTTGTGAACAAATTAGTTTAAAGGCAAATCGGAAAAATAAAATAAAGATAAAGTAACGAAATTCCAATAATTTAGTGACAGAGTTACAAGGACAGTATTACAGGGACACTATTACAGGGACAGTATTACAGGGATAGTATTACAGGCACAGTATTACAGACCATATTGTTGTTAGTATTACAGTGACGTAATGCAAGCTCTGCAATGTTAATGTTAAAGCAGTAGAATAACAATGCCCGTGAAACATTAATACATTGATTAAATGCAAATATTACGTCATTAGTTTTAGAGGAATACAGAGTGCCTGTATTACAATGATAAAATACCTGTATTACAGTGATAAAATGCCTGTATTACAGTGATACAATGAATGAATGAATTACGGTGATACAAAGCCTGAATTACTGTGATACAATATCAGTATTACAGTGATACAGTGCCAGGATTGCAGTGATTGAAAGAGTGTACCAATGTTACAGTGCTAGAGGAACAAGTGTCAATGTTACAGTGGTAAGATGTAACATCAGTAATTGTATCCATCACTAGAGGGATAGAGAGGCAATAAGAGAGCACGTGTACCTTGCAGCAAGGAGAGAGTGCCAGCGGCCGTCAGCGAGGGCGGCCCGGGAGAGACAGAGGGAGGTGGTGGGTCGCGGGTGGAGACGCAGCACCACACACACGCGGCCGCCCACCATCTCCACCGCCCACATGTCCCGCCCATGTTGTGACGTCATCACCACCAGTTCACCTCCTCTCCTCCGCGTCCTGAACCTGCGGCAGCAACACGTGTTACCACCTGTGTACGTGGGGCACGAGACACTCCTGCCACCTGTGTACGTGGGGCGCTAGACACTCCTGCCACCTGTGTACGTGGGGCACGAGACACTCCTGCCACCTGTGTACGTGGGGCACGAGACACTCCTGCTACCTGTGTACGTGGGGCGCTAGACACTCCTACCACCTGTGTACGTGGGGCGCTAGACACTCCTACCACCTGTGTACGTGGGGCACGAGACACTCCTGCTACCTGTGTACGTGGGGCGCTAGACACTCCTACCACCTGTGTACGTGGGGCACTAGACACTCCTGCCACCTGTGTACGTGGGGCACTAGACACTCCTGCTACCTGTGTACGTGGGGCACGAGACACTCCTACCACCTGTGTACGTGGGGGGGCACGAGACACTCCTGCCACCTGTGTACGTGGGGCACGAGGCACTCCTGCCACCTGTGTACGTGGGGCACGAGACATTCCTGCTACCTGTGTACGTACGTGGGCACGAGACACTCCTGCTACCTATGTACGTGGGACACGAGACACTCCTGCCACCTGTGTACGTGGGACACGAGACACTCCTGCCACCTGTGTACGTGGGACACGAGACACTCCTGCCACCTGTGTACGTGGGACACGAGACACTCCTACCACCTGTGTACGTGGGACACGAGACACTCCTACCACCTGTGTATGTGGGTCGACCGATGCTGACCTTTGATTACATGTCGCTTATTAGGGCCAAATACTCGCCATGTGAGCGATACAGGAAGCAATACCGAAGTATATTAGGGTATGAGATATATCAGGGCACCAGAACTATACCCCTCTCCCAGGATGTCCGTGTACCTTTTGCAAGTTACAGGGGTAACGATCAATTTCCAGTAGACAATGATAAATCCATGGATGGGATTATAGGTAATATGTTATTATAGCTGACGTGTTAGGACATTTCACACACATGATATCTGACCACACTGAGGTACTGAGAGAGGTGCCACACACCTGAGAGAGGTACCACACACCTGAGAGAGTGCCACACACCTAAGAGAGGTGCCACCTGAGAGATACCTGAGAGGGAGATGGTGGTGGTGTAGCCGAGGGGCGTGAAGGAGAGGGCCAGCTTCACGTAACTGTTGTGGAGGAAAGTAGTGGGCGTGGTGGGCGTGGCACAGCCTGGCCCCGCCCACCCCGGCAGGCACTCACACCGCAGGGAGCCAGGCGACCCCTGGCACCTGCAGAGAGAAATTGAGATGAAGAGGGAATTAGGAGCAAATGGAGAGAGAGAAGAGAGAACGAGGAGACGGGGGGGAAGAACAGTGGAGAGAGCACAGGAGATAGAAATAAATGAAGGAAGTGAAATAGAATTAGGGATAATGAGAGAGAGAGAGAAGAGAGGTGATAGAGAGGCAGACAGGATGCAGAGACTCTGAAGAAGTGGGGAGAGGAGAGATACACGCGAGATGAGAGGATGAGAGCTAGTGATAAAGGAAGTGTCTAGTATAAATCGCAAGAGATCGGAACACAAACACTGACACACACACCTTAATCATCGTTAGCATAATAATGTGCACAATAAGTACCGGGAGAGAACAATTGAGTGTTGCACATTGCAGTCGACGTTACACTTCATTTAGGTAACATACATTAACTCCCTAATTTGAATATATATATATATATATATATATATATATATATATATATATATATATATATATATATATATATATATATATATATATATTAATCACGTGTTTATTTTCGTGATATACACATATATATATATATATATATATATATATATATATATATATATTATTAAATATGACCGAAAAAGTAAGATTAATAATTCTAACACGAATTTTCTCAATCTTTCGTACATTTCTTTTCACTGTTGGAGGTAAATCAAAAATCAATTCTCCAAATTCATTTTTATTTCTAGTCTGACGCGACACGAGCGCGTTTCGTAAAACTTATTACATTTTCAAAGACTTTAGTTTACAAATCCACAACTGAATAGAACTTACGCATCTCCGATTTTGTTTATATCTACATTTGAGTGAGGTGGATGGGGTGAGGTGGCATTAATAGGGTATTAATTTCATCAACACAAGACAGAACAAGAGGTGGCATTAATAGGGTATTAATTTCATCAACACAAGACAGAACACGAAACAATGGGTATTGAATAGAAGTGATTGTAGAAAGCCTATTGGTCCATATTTCTTGATGCTTCTATATTGGAGCGGAGTCTTGAGGTGGGTAGAATATAGTTGTGCATTAATTGGCTGTTGATTGCTGGTGTTGACTTCTTGATGTGTAGTGCCTCGCAAACTTCAAGCCACCTGCTATCGCTGTATCTATCGATGATTTCTGTGTTGTTTACTAGGATTTCTCTGGCGATGGTTTGGTTGTGGGAAGAGATTATATGTTCCTTAATGGAGCCCTGTTGCTTATGCATCGTTAAACGCCTAGAAAGAGATGTTGTTGTCTTGCCTATATACTGGTTTTTTTGGAGCTTACAGTCCGCAAGAGGGCATTTGAAGGCATAGACGACGTTAGTCTCTTTTAAAGCGTTCTGTTTTGTGTCTGGAGAGTTTCTCATGAGTAGGCTGGCCGTTTTTCTGGTTTTATAGTAAATCGTCAGTTGTAACCTCTGATTTTTGTCTGTAGGGATAACGTTTCTATTAACAATATCTTTCAGGACCCTTTCCTCCGTTTTATGAGCTGTGGAAAAGAAGTTCCTGTAAAATAGTCTAATAGGGGGAATAGGTGTTGTGTTAGTTGTCTCTTCAGAGGTTGCATGGCTTTTCACTTTCCTTCTTATGATGTCTTCGACGAAACCATTGGAGAAGCCGTTATTGACTAGGACCTGCCTTACCCTACAGAGTTCTTCGTCGACTTGCTTCCATTCTGAGCTGTGGCTGAGAGCACGGTCGACATATGCGTTAACAACAATCCTCTTGTACCTGTCTGGGCAGTCGCTGTTGGCATTTAGGCACATTCCTATGTTTGTTTCCTTAGTGTAGACTGCAGTGTGGAAACCTCCGCCCTTTTCCATGACTGTTACATCTAGAAAGGGCAGCTTCCCATCCTTTTCCATCTCGTAAGTGAAACGCAGCATGGAACTCTGCTCAAATGCCTCCTTCAGCTCCTGCAGATGTCTGACATCAGGTACCTGTGAAAAAATGTCGTCAACATACCTGCAGTATATGGCCGGTTTCAAGTTCATGTCGACTAAGACTTTTTGCTCGATGGTACCCATGTAGAAGTTTGCAAACAGGACACCTAGGGGA
>NW_025559929.1:0-12500 GCF_020424385.1 Procambarus clarkii
TATCCACTCTATCCACCTTCACCACTCTCACACAGTTACCACCACTACCACCCTCACACTATCACCACTCTCACACAGTTACCACCACTACCACCCTCACACAGTTACCACCTCATAACTCCCAGCTCCAACGAATTAGTGTGTTGGCTCCCAAAATAGAACCAATGTGCAAATATTTGCACACAAGGGGAGTGCTGTGTGTGGGGTCTGCATGATGAATCTGATCTGGCTATACTGCTTTTTAACATACAAGGTTGGAGATATACCCTGATGTGTGTATTTATACTTGAGTATACGTCAGTAGCAGCATATTAGAGCATACATTTATGTACATATATATATATATATATATATATATATATATATATATATATAATATATATATATATATATAATATATATATATATATATATATCATAATAGATATATATATATATATAGATATATATATCTATATATATATCATATATATATATATATATATATATCATTATATATATATATATATAATGATATGCAGCAATGTAAATTGATATAAATATTGAGAAATATCCAAACATAAAATGCATATAAATTTACAAAAATGTCTAAATATATATTGTATATAAGTATGAGATTGAAATCCGAATTATTTGTACTTCAAAAACATTAAACAAATTCAATATTTAAAATTTTCGTAATAATAATAAAAAATACAAATAATAATAATATTAATAATATTAATAAAAATAATAATATGAATATGAATAATAAAATCAATATTAATTGAATCAGAAATAATTTTTCTAGTGTCATTTTACATTTTAATATTACTAACACTGCTACCAGTAATACTACTACAACAACTCACAGAACACACAGAAATCGTGGTGTAGTGGTAAGACACTCGCCTGGCGTTCCGCGAGCGCTATGTCATGGGTTCGTATCCTGGCCGGGGAGGATTTACTGGGCGCAATTCCTTAACTGTAGCCTCTGTTTAACGCAACAGTAAAATGTGTACTTGGATGTAACAACGATTCTTCGCGGCGGGGATCGTATTCCAGGGACTATAGGATTAAGGACTTGCCCGAAACGCTACGCGTACTAGTGGCTCTACAAGAATGTTACAACTCTTGTATATATCTCAAAAAAAAAATAAAAAAATCACAATAGCGTGATGTATCAAATGAACAAATCCACAAGGGCCGTGACGAATTCTTTTTACAATGTCGTAGCTCAGTCGATTAAGACAGCGTCTGGGATGCTCTCGGACGTAGGTTCGAATCCTCGTCACGGTCTTTGTGGATCTGTTCGTTTAACTCACAGAAATCACATTAACGTGATATATATATCAATGATAAAATCCACTAGGGGGGTGTGAGGTGGATGCGAATCTACGACCCTGGCATTGCCAAGTCGCATACACTACCAGTAGACCATCGATCACTTGTAAAAGTCATGCAACCTGATTTCTACTTCAGAAAAATACAGAAAACACACTTTTCTGTATGTTAAGGTGTAGGACCACTTGGCTCTTCCACCCGAGTGCTTGTGGGTTATACATAAAAACTTGGCCTGGTTTCAGACGGAGCCTCCGGACTTCCTGTGATTTCAGCAGAAATCAGGTTGTATGACTTTTATAAGTCATCGATGGTCTACTGGTTGAGTATGCGACTTGGCAATGCCGGGGTCGAAGGTTCGCGCCCACCTCACAGCCCTAATGGATTATCTCACTACTACAACAAATAATAATAATAATAGTTATGGGAGAAGAAGAATATGATGTCGGGTCGTCGCACAAATGTACACTTGTCTCCTTGTCCCATCCCCCTTCCATCATCCACTCAAGAACACACAGGCGGGACCAAAGAGCCAAAGCTCAACCCCCCGCAAGCACAATCAGGTGAGTACACACACACACACAAAAGACAAACGCTTTCTCCCTTCAAACGTCCATCAAGCTGACGGGGCATAAAAAGTTAAACACAGCAACTGAAAATAGTGGAAATTACGCTTCTCTCTGTCTCTCTCTGTCTCTGTCTCTGTTTCTCTTCTCTCTCTCTCTCTCTCTCTCTCTCTCTCTCTCTCTCTCTCTCTCTCTCTCTCTCTCTCTCTCTCTCCCTCTCTCTCTCTCTCTCTCTCTCTCTCTCTCTCTCTCTCTCCTCTCTCTCTCCTCTCTCTCTCTCTCTCTCTCTCTCTCTCTCTCTCTCTCTCTCTCTCTCTCTAACTCTCTCTCTCTCTCTCTCCTCTCTCTCTCTCTCCCCTCTCTCTCTCTCTCTCTCTCTCTCTCTCCCTCTCCCTCTCTCTCTCTCTCTCTCTCTCTCTCTCTCTCTCTCAAGGTTATAGCAAACAAACCTTACTTTTCGCCTAGCTCCAAAAACTTCCTTAATAAACCTTCGTTTTATGACCTCTCGTTATATTCTAAGTCCTTCTCTTCCTTAATCCTCCTCTTCCTCCTTCTGCAAAGCTTCTTCGCGTCTATATAATGCCTAATTCCTCCCCCCCCCCCTTCCTCTTAACCCCACCTTACTGGTTGGTACTTTTCTTTCCTTATCAAGTTTCCTCTTCTCACTGAAGGTATATTTTGTCCTGCCCTTTGTTGTTCCTTCTATTTCTCTCTCAATTGTGTCCTGATCCTTTTGTGTAGGTTTGGTGGATAACATTTGTTTTGTTCTTCATAACAGTTAACTAGGTCAAAGGTCTTCTGGTACCTCGTGTCGGCCTGAGAACATATCATCACTCGCTTGTGAGTGCCTCCAGTCGTCACTTGTCATGGACTTACCGTCTGCACACTCATCATTATTGGTTCTTGATTTGGCTCTCTTTCTCCTCCTTCTCTACTTCACTCTCTCCATTTTCTTCTCCCTTCATGTCTATTTACCTCCATTTCTACCTTTCTCCCTGTCTCCTACCATGATTTTTCTCCCTACATATCTCCCCTCCTTCCATGCCTCCATTCCTACATATCTCCACCCTTCCAAGTCTCTTTCTCTCTGTATCTCCCCTCCTTCCATGCCTCCATTCCTACATATCTCCACCCTTCCAAGTCTCTTTCTCTCTGTATCTCCCCTCCTTTCATGCCTTCATTCCTACATATCTCCACCCTTCCAAGTCTCTTTCTCTCTGTATCTCCCCTCCTTCCATGCCTCCATTCCTACATATCTCCACCCCCTTCCAAGTCTCTTTCTCTCTACATCTCCCCTCCTTCCATGCCTCCATTCCTACATGTCTCCTCCCCTCCAAGTCTCTTTCTCTCTGTATCTCCCCTCCTTCCATGCCTCCATTCCTACATATCTCCACCCCCTTCCAAGTCTCTTTCTCTCTATATCTCCCCTCCTTCCATGCCTCCATTCCTACATGTCTCCACCCCCCTCCAAGTCTCTTTCTCTCTGTATCTCCCCTCCTTCCATACCTCCCTACACATCAACACTGACCGTCTTCCTCGCTGCAGGTGTCATGGATACGCCACCGAGACATCCACCTACTGACGGTGGGCAGGTTCACCTACACCTCGGACGAGCGGTTCTCCTCGCGTCACTCGGCCGGTTCTGACGACTGGCTGCTCATGATCCACTACCTCCAGGAGAGAGACGGTGGCATGTACGAGTGCCAGATATCCACCACGCCGCCCCAGAGCCACCTCATCCACCTCTCTGTCGTTGGTGAGTTGCTCTTTTGGCTTATAGGAGGTGCAAGTTCCATGTGATTGTATTTTGTGGGTGAGGGGGGGTGAGATGACTGTATTTTGTGGGTGAGGGGGGTGAGATGATTGTATTTTGTGGGTGAGGGGGGTGAGATGATTGTATTTGTGGGTGAGGGGGGTGAGATGATTGTATTTGTGGGTGAGGGGGTGAGATGACTGTATTTTGTGGGTGAGGGGGGTGAGATTATTGTATTTGTGGGTGAGGGGGGTGAGATGATTGTATTTTGTGGGTGAGGGGGTGATATGATTGTATTTTGTGGGTGAGGGGGTTGATATGATGTATTTTGTGGGTGAGGGGGGTGATATGATTGTATTTTGTGGGTGAGGGGGGTGAGATGATTGTATTTTGTGGGTGAGGGGGTGAGATGATTGTATTTTGTGGGTGAGGGGGTGATATGATTGTATTTTGTGGGTGAGGGGGGTGATATGACTGTATTTGTGGGTGGGTGAGGGGGGTGATATGATTGTATTTTGTGGGTGAGGGGGGTGAGATGATTGTATTTTGTGGGTGAGGGGGGTGATATGATTGTATTTTGTGGGGTGAGGGGGTGATATGATTGTATTTTGGGGTGAGGGGGGGTGATATGATTGTATTTTGTGGGTGTAGAGGGGTGATATGATTGTATTTTGTGTGGGTGTGGGGGGGTGATATGATTGTATTTTGTGGGTGAGGGGGGGTGAGATGATTGTATTTTGTGGGTGAGGGGGGGTGAGATGACTGTATTTTGTGGGTGAGGGGGGGGTGAGATGATTGTATTTTGTGGGTGAGGGGGGTGCTATGATTGTATTTTTGTGGGTGAGGGGGGGTGAGATGACTGTATTTTGTGGGTGAGGGGGGGGGGGTGATATGATTGTATTTTGTGGGTGAGGGGGGTGATATGATTGTATTTTGTGGGTGAGAGGGGGGGTGATATGATTGTATTTTGTGGGTGGGGGGGGGTGATATGATTGTATTTTGTGGGTGAGGGGGGTGATATGATCGTATTTTGTGGGTGAGGGGGGTGATATGATTGTATTTTGTGGGTGAGGGGGGTGAGATGATTGTATTTTGTGGGTGAGGGGGGTGATATGATTGTATTTTGTGGGGTGAGAGGGGTGATATGATTGTATTTTGTGGGTGAGGGGGGTGATATGATTGTATTTTGTGGGTGAGGGGGGTGATATGATTGTATTTTGTGGGTGAGGGGGTGTGAGTTGATTGTATTTTGTGGGTGAGGGGGGGGTGAGATGACTGTATTTTGTGGGTGAGGGGGTGAGATGATTGTATTTTGTGGGTGAAGGGGGTGATATGATTGTATTTTGTGGGTGAGAGGGGTGATACGATTGTATTTTCTTGGTGAGAGGGGTGAAATGATTGTATTTTGTGGGTGAGGGGGTGAGTTGATTGTATTTTGTTGGTGAGGGTATAACGTGATTGTGTGTGTTGGTTAGGATGTGAAACGACTATTTTGTTGGTGGGGGGGGGATAAGAAATAGATTGTATGCTAATTTGCTTCTCTTATTATCCCTTTTTTAATGTATTTTAATTTTCATTATTCTCTCTCTCTCTCTCTTGTTCATCTTCTCTCTATATTTACGTACATTCTATCTACCTTTCTCAGCATCATCGAATCAACGTGTATTCTTATATTTTTTTAGTTTCTAAAGGCCGATATTAGATAATGTAATAGGCCTACTTTTCGTATATGCGCCTTTTTTTTTTATCTTTGCCTCTTTCACACCTCATTTTCCCTAATTATGTCTCGTCTATTTTTTTCATTCTGTATTTCCTCCTATTTAACATCTAGTTTACGCACGTTCTATCCCCCTATTCGACACATAGGATATTTCCTGGTGTTATATATTCGTACATGGTATATATTTATATATAAATATATACCATGTACCATAAATATATACCATACTATGTATATGGTACAAATATGTACATGGTATATATTTATATACCACGTACAACATGTGCCTGTTCTTGCCTCATGTTAATATCACACCATATATACGATTATATATTCCACCATATATGCCATTACCATGTCACCATACTCTATCTTGCTTCATGTTAATTAACATCTGTTATGATCTCAGTCTACAGGAGAAACGAGTCTCCCTCCTTGAGAGTTATTCATGAAGCCTGACCTGATTAGAAGGTCTAGCAAATATTGAGGTGATAACACATATGTAAAATAGTTGCTTACATATGATAAACAATTTAAGATTATGGGCAGTGAAGAAGAAAACAGATAAATGACTGGCTAGGAGATGTGGACATTTTGCTGAAGGCGTGAGGCTCGTTTCTGGAGGACTTTGACCTCACTTGAGGCCAGACATCGCAGGGGAAAGCCGCGCTCCGTTGAGCTCCCGTCAGAAGGGAGAGTGCTGTGGAGGACCCTAGCAGAAGGGTGAAGCACCGTAGTTGCTCAAGGAAACTTCATGTTAGCAGCCTGGAGGAGCTGCAGAGGATCCTGGTAGTTAAGCCCGGAAGAACCTGAAGATATCAGGGTAGTGAACTCCCAGAGGTGGAAGGGGAAGTTCTGGTGGATTACTTGTAGGGAGTTGATAGTGTTTGGTTGTCATTAGCGTGCAAGACGCAGTGAGAGGTGAGTGATTGTTGGCATTCTTATGTCAAGGAGTGTTTTATACTGAAGTTTAGAGTTACAGTCGTAGGCTGGATTACCTACAGACCTATGCGTTCTAGGACTGATAGAGTGATCGATTGATCATTATTGTGTATCAAGGAACATTTATGCTGATATATGTTATTGCATTCACATGCTGATTTTCATTGTACACATTTATATATATATATATATATATATATATATATATATATATATATATATATATATATATATATATATATATATATATATATATTCTCCTGTTGATAGTGCAACGGTGTATGTAGACTTGATCTACTTGAGGAGGTTGATAGTATCAGGTCGTAAATCAGAAGATAGGATACCACTTGGTAAACTGATAATAGAGTTCTGATGGTGTTGGAGTGCAACCTGATTGTAATAGTATAGAGTATAGGATTCATTATTATTATATGTGTGTATGTATTGTGTATGTGCTTTGTCCAGTAAATGTATTCCAATTTGCTGGTGTTTGCCCTTGTCCTAGTGAGGCTTCCCAGGAAATAGTAAAGAAAGAGAGAGAGAGAAAGAACCAAGAACCACTGCTGTGGACAGGGTAAAAGGTAATACTAGTAAGTCATAGGGGATTGAGGAGATCATATCTCATAAGAAGAGAGTGGGGAGTCACAGCGGCTCGAGTGGGTGTGTGCACGTGACAACGAGGCTAAGTGTTGGAGCCGCATCCCCTAAACGTGTGACGTTGAGCCCCTCTCCAAGAGCCAGAAGCACCAAGGGTGATCTCCTAGTGAGATATAAGCACTCTACCGAGTTGTGGGTTGGGTTGTCCGTAGAGAAGGATCAACACGATAACACCACCAACACACAATCTATAATACATCTCACTATAAATGCGCATGTTCATGTCTGATCTTCAGGCTCACCATAGCCCGTGCTACTTGCCCCGTTCCTGTGCCAGGTAAGTCCACTACGGGTTCACCATAACCCGTGCTACTTGCCCCGCTTCTGTGCCAGGTAAGTCCACTACAGGCTCACCATAGCCCGTGCTACTTGCCCTGCTCCTGTGCCAGGTAAGTCCACTACGGGGTCACCATAGCCCGTGCTACTTGCCCCGCTCCTGTGCCAGGTAAGTCCACTACGGGCTCACCATAGCCCGTGCTACTTGCCCCGCTCCTGTGCCAGGTAAGTCCACTACGGGCTCACCATAGCCCGTGCTACTTGCCCCGCTCCTGTGCCAGGTAAGTCCACTACGGACTCACCATAGCCCGTGCTACTTGCCCCGCTCCTGTGCCAGGTAAGTCCACTACGGGCTCACCATAGCCCGTGCTACTTGGAACTTGTGTTCCGAGTAGCTGAATCTAAAACAACAACGTCTGATCTTTCAGGTCATGTTTGAGAACGTTCGCTGTACGTTTCGCGAGTGTATCATACCAGCTTTCTCGAGAGCCTTTTTGTTTCACTTCCGACAGAGCCAGAGACGGTCATCATCGGAGGACCTGACGTGTACATCAACACGGGTAGCCGCTTAGCCTTGACGTGCAGCGTCAAGTATAGCCCTGAGCCGCCAGCGTTTATCTTCTGGTATCATGATGATAAGGTCGGCTTATCTACCCCTCACTCTCTCTTTTTCAGCCTCTCTCTCTCTCTCTCTCAGCCTCTCTCTCTCTCTCACCTTTTCTGTTCTGAGCCGGGGTTTTTCAAACGGAATTTCTTTCTTTTTTTTTTATCCGTTTGGCAGTCTGACACATCCCCGCTCTCTGTATTTGACAATATTTTTTTTCTCGTTTCTCCATAATAAAGGTCAGGGCACATTCAGCCTCGCTTTCCTTGCACTTAGACAAAGGAACTTGGCTGGTGCCTTAACCGCTCAAGCATTTAAAGGAATATGCATGTTATTTTCTTCACAATTATCTTTATAATTTTCTTGACAAGTATCCCTTTACAAAACCTGAGTTTTATATATATATATATATATATATATATATGTCGTACCTAATAGCCAGAACGCACTTCTCAGCCTACTATTCAAGGCCCGATTTGCCTAATAAGCCAAGTTTTCATGAATTAATGTTTTTTCGTCTACCTAACCTACCTAACCTAACCTAACCTAGCTTTTTTTGGCTACCTAACCTAACCTTACCTATAAATATAGGTTAGGTTAGGTTAGGTAGGGTTGGTTAGGTTCGGTCATATATCTACGTTAATTTTAACTCCAATAAAAAAAAATTGACCTCATACATAGAGAAAAGGGTTGCTCTATCATTTCATAAGAAAAAAATTATAGTAAATATATTAATTCAGGAAAACTTGGCTTAATAGGCAAATCGGGCCTTGAATAGTAGGCTGAGAAGTGAGTTCTGGCTACTAGGTACGACATATATATATATATATATATATATATATATATATATATATATATATATATATATATATATATAATAAACTACACGTGCCATGAAGACGGTTCGAACATGAACCACATAAAGGCTGAACAAATCTTCCGGATTCGCAGGAAAACGGCGATAAATTCACGGATTGTTGCAGCCTTCAGAACGCTGCGAGTAATCCGGATTTTGGCAGAGCTATTTCGCTAGTTCCGCTCCCGTATGGTGACGGTTGGATGACACACTTCATGCCTTATTTATTTTCACTTTGGCTTTCCTCTCGATTTTTTTTCCACCGCTTTTTTCCAGGTTTTCAGTAAGGTTTTTTGTTTTTTTCTGCCCCTCTCTTGGATTTTTTTTGCTGTTTCTCATTGTCTATTTCGTGTTTCTGTTTTTTTTCTTTAACTTCTCGTTTCTTATTTCTATTTCCACTTTTTTATTATATCCCAATTTTTCATTGAAGGATATTTGGATGTTCTGCTTTGTCCAGCTCCTCTCCCCTGTCTCTGTTGTTCTTCAAATCTCCAACCCGTCACCCAGCCCGTCACCCCGTCACCCACCCGTCACCCCGTCACCCAGCCCGTCACCCACCCCGCCACCCCGTCATCCACCCCGTCACCCAGCCCGTCACCCACCCGTCACACCTATCTATCTATCTACACATTATATCTACTTAACCTCTCTCACTTACTAGCCCCTTAATCCATTATATTATTCTCCCGTCCTGTCCTTAATGTGCCCATTCTTCATGTTTCATTTCCCTCCCTCTCTCTCTCCCTTCTGACCACCCCTCTTCCTTCCCCCCTTTCCCCTCACTGGCACCCCTATTCCTTCCCCTCGACGCCCCCTACCCCCCCCCCCATCTAATCCGAAACCCGGTCATCAGCGACCTCCCTCATCCGGTCGCTCACCGGAAGCAACACGCGTGAATAGTGCTCCAGCCTTATCTTTATGGAGTGGCCGACTTACAGCCAGGCCTCGCCACAGTGTGTGTGTGGGGGGGGGGGGGTGACTTACAGCCAGGCCTCGCCACAGTGTGTGGGGGGGGGGGGGGGGTGACTTACAGCCAGGCCTCGCCACAGTGTGGAGGGTGACTCCACACTGTGGAGTCACCCACAGTGACTCAATAGGTTGCACTTACAACGTTGGTTACTATAAGGTATAACATATACGACCTATAAGCTGGGAGACGGATTGTACCATCACATAATGGTCGTGTGTGTCGCTGTGAATACTGTCACACGGCTCACCTAGCAATTGTCTAATTTGAAGGTTCTTCTCTGTTCCGGTACTCTTAGTTATTTCCTACCCAGCCCTCCTTCAGTGTGTGTGTGTGTGTGTGTGTGTGTGTGTGTGTGTGTGTGTGTGTGTGTGTGTGTACTCACCTAGTTGTATTCACCTAGTTGTGTTTGCGGGGGTTGAGCTTTGCTCTTTCGGCCCGCCTCTCAACTGTCAATCAACTGTTTACTAACTACTTTTTTTTCTACACCACACACACCCCAGGAAGCAGCCCGTGACAGCTGACTAACTCCCAGGTACCTATTTACTGCTAGGTAACAGGGGCGTTCAGGGTGAAAGAAACTTTGCCCATTTGTTTCTGCCTCGTGCGGGAATCGAACCCGCGCCACAGAATTACGAATCCTGCGCGCTATCCACCAGGCTACGAGACCCCCGTGTCTCGAGGTGTGTGTGTGTGTGTGTGTGTGTGTGTGTGTGTGTGTGTGTGTGTGTGTGTACTCACCTAGTTGTGCTTGCGGGGGTTGAGCTCTGGCTCTTTGGTCCCGCCTCTCAACCGTCAATCAACTGGTGTACAGGTTCCTGAGACTACTGGGCTCTATCATATCTACACTTGAAACTGAGTATATGGAGTCAGCCTCCACCACATCACATCATGTGTGTGTGTGTGTGTACTCACCTATTTGTGCTTGCAGGATCGAGCATTGACTCTTGGATCCCGCCTTTCCAGCAATCGGTTGTTTACAGCAATGACTCCTGTCCCATTTCCCTATCATACCTAGTTTTAAAAGTATGAATAGTATTTGCTTCCACAACCTGTTCCCCAAGTGCATTCCATTTTTCCACTACTCTCACGCTAAAAGAAAACTTCCTAACATCTCTGTGACTCATCTGAGTTTCCAGTTTCCACCCATGTCCCCTCGTTCTGTTATTATTACGTGTGAACATTTCGTCTATTTCCACTTTGTCAATTCCTCTGAGTATTTTATATGTCCCTATCATGTGTGTGTGTGTGTGTGTGTGTGTGTGTGTGTGTGTGTGTGTGTGTGTGTGCGTGCGTATGTGTGTGTGTGTGTGCGTGCGTATGTGTGTGTGTGTGTGTGTGTGTGTGTGTGTGTGTGTGTGTGTGTGTGTGTGTGTGTGGTGTGTTTACTATCTATGCTTATAGGATCGAACTCTCTAACCTTCAACTGTCTAATGTAATAACCCCAGACCAATTTCCGTGTGGTGCGTGTGCGCCAATGAACTTTACCTAATCTGCTGTACGTTGTGTGTGTGTCGGTGTCGTGCAGCTGGTGAGTTACGAGAGGACGAGGGGCGGGGTAGTGGTATCGACGGAGAAGGGCCTGGTGACCACCTCCCGCCTCCTGGTGCAGTTCGCAGAGACCCGCCACACTGGACTCTATACATGTTCCCCGGCCAACTCCGAACCCAAGAGTGTCAACGTTCATGTTATAGCAGGTAAGGCCAGGTAGGGGGTAGGGTAGCAGGAGAGTAAGGGAGGGAAGGAGGGAGGGAGAGAGGGAGAGAGAGAGAGAGAGAGAGAGAGAGAGAGAGAGAGAGAGAGAGAGAGAGAGAGAGAGAGAGAGAGAGAGAGAGAGAGAGAGAGAGAGAGAGAGAGAGAGAGAGAGAGAGAGAGAGAGAGAGAGAGAGAGAGAGAGAGAGACAGAGAGAGAGAGTCAGGAAGTCAGAGAGAGAGAGAGACAGAACTCACTGAGTTATTTAACCTCAGGAACGCGTGTGTTACTATATAAGTTCCAATTATTAAACCTAACCTTCCTGAACCAGAATATACACAGACAGGTTTACCTTCCTGCTCAAGGTATATTCACTAAGAATTTACGCTAATTATCTATCAATTATCAAAGTATACATACTAATTATATACTAGGGTAAAGTGCCTCCTAAAACCCCCCTTATTACTCCGTTATTACTGTCGTTGAAACACTAGTTACCAGAGGCATATAATTACATAATATTTGATTATTTTATGTAAAGTGTTTTAAATAATATAACGGAAGTTTATAAATTATATCTTATGTGTATTTTATCCCCTTGATCTTATCTGTGTGGCAGTAGAGCCCTTTCTCTCCCTCAGGCTTTGGAATTACTGTATCTACAAATGTAAATACAGTAATAAATACAGGAGTTACCTTAGCAAAATTACTTTTTATATTTATGTGAATTATAAGATCTATTTGATCACTAATTAATTTCAGATCGATCTTGTGAAGGTGAGGGATTAGGCTGTGTCATCAGTCATTATGATTCGTCATGTGAATGACAGTGTTGACAGTTGTCAGGCAATTGTGAGGTTATTGTGGGTTTAGGCGACGTCAATGTTCGCTATGTATTTATTTGGCTATTTAATTGTTTCCACTTTTTGTGTGCCTACCTGTTATGCTTTCTTTTCCTTTCTCTTTTTAGATATATAACACTGGTGATATTCTTCTCCTAACTCTCTCTGTCTCTGTCTCTCTGTCTCTTTATGCCTCTCTCTGTCTCTCTATCTGTCTCTCGCTCTCTGTCTATGTATCTGTCTCTCTGTCTGTCTCTGTCTCTCTCTCTCTCTGCCTCTCTCTGTCTCTCTGCCTCTGTCTCCC
>NW_025559929.1:17500-22500 GCF_020424385.1 Procambarus clarkii
ATAATTTGTTGCTCTTCTTGATCAGTTTTTGTATTTCTTGATAATTTTTTGTACTTCTCGATCATTTTTTTGTACTTCTCGATCATTTTTTTGTACTTCTCGATCATTTTTTTGTACTTCTCGATCATTTTTTTGTACTTCTCGATCATTTTTTTGTACTTCTCGATCATTTTTTGTACTTCTCGATCATTTTTTTGTACTTCTCGATCATTTTTTGTACTTCTCGATCATTTTTTGTACTTCTCGATCATTTTTTTGTACTTCTCGATCATTTTTTGTACTTCTTGATCATTTTTTTGTACTTCTCGATCATTTTTTGTACTTCTCGATCATTTTTTGTACTTCTCGATCATTTTTTGTACTTCTCGATCATTTTTTGTACTTCTCGATCATTTTTTTGTACTTCTCGATCATTTTTTGTACTTCTCGATCATTTTTTGTACTTCTCGATCATTTTTTTGTACTTCTCGATCATTTTTTGTACTTCTCGATCATTTTTTGTACTTCTCGATCATTTTTTGTACTTCTCGATCATTTTTTTGTACTTCTCGATCATTTTTTTGTACTTCTCGATCATTTTTTGTACTTCTCGATCATTTTTTTGTACTTCTCGATCATTTTTTGTACTTCTTGATCATTTTTTTGTACTTCTCGATCATTTTTTTGTACTTCTCGATCATTTTTTTGTACTTCTTGATCATTTTTTTGTACTTCTTGATCATTTCTTGTATTTCCTAATCATTCCTATTCCTTCTTAATCATTTCTGAGCCATTCTTTTCATTTATATTTCGACACATCTTGACTGCTGAAGGTCCAGCGAGTGTCATCTCAAGTCATATGAAAGAGGGCGCCAACCAGCTGTCTACGGGCTCACCATAGCCCGTGCTACTTGGAACTTTTTGTTCCAGGTAGCGAATCTATAACAACAACAAGAGCCAAACAGCGAGCAGAAGCTCAGACCTGACTCACTACACTCACTTGATATGATAAATTTATGGCTTCGATTCATCCCAGGTCAATTTCAATGGTTCGATTATCAAGGCTCTGGTTCACTCTGGGCCATTATCGAAACGGAGCAACGAGTAAGTAACACTGACCCAGAATGGAAATCTATATTCAATGGAGACTAATTACCATTCTAAATGACTTTACTAGCCTGGTGCCTTGTTTTGATAACTACTGACATTAGGAGGTCAGCCTAGGCCATTTGTAACAGGTCACCGGAGGTCATATGAATGAGGTTGTTAAACACGACCAATATGACCTCATATTTCAAATGACGAGACGTAATTAATCACATGACAAGTCACCTGAGGATAGACAGAAAAGGTCGTCAGAGGCCAGACGGAAAAGGTCACCAAAGGTCAGGTTAAACATTTCGCTACGGAAGTGGAAAAAGTTTCTGAGGTCAGATGAGGTCATGTGAAGGACTCGAGCGGCAGGAGGTGAGGCGGGGTAAGTGTTGGCTTGTGGTGAGAGGACAAACACATTCTGAAAGGACCTCTTCTTCCTTCGCTAAACATAGCATCTGCCGCAAAAATCTTTTTCTTTAACGCACGGAATGGGAAGGAGGCTGTAAAAATATCTTGTAATACAATATCTTCTGCTTATTTTGTATTTATATTTTGTGTATTCCATGCATAAATACATGAAATATAATATAAATAATATATACCTGTACATATAATACACAAATATATATATATATATATATATATATATATATATATATATATATATATATATATATATATATATATATATATATATATATATATATATGCGAACAAGCCTGAATGGTCCCCAGGACTATATGCGACTTGAGATGTGAGTTTTCAGTCATATATATATATATATATATATATATATATATATATATATATATATATATATATATATATATATATATATATATATATATATATATCGCTTGATAATGAGGCAACACTTTATAACATATTATGAACTACATACAAGATTCTCAAGAGGAATTGGCAGGGTAGAATAAGACAAACTATTTAACACAGGTGGAACACGAGCAGTAGAACACAGATGGAAACTGAGTTCCCAAATGAACCACAGAGACATTTGAGAGAATGTGTTCTCTCTCTGTGTCTGTGTCAGAGTAGTTACCAAAAATGGAATGCACTAGGCAGTGTAGTGGGAGAGTCAGACTACATACACAGTTTCAAATGTCGATATGACAGAGCTCAATAACCTCAGGAACATGCACACAAGTTTACTAACAGTTGAGTGCCGGAAACCAACGAACCGAAGCTCAACCAGCAGCACAATTAGGTGAGCACAAGCAATCAGAGACGTGATGTATACGCGTATCACGAAACAGTACAATCGTTGTTGTGTTTAAGATTCGCTCCCTGGAACAAAAAGTTCCAAGCAGCACGGGCTATGAACTGTCACTACGGGCCCCGTAGTGACAGTTCAATCATATAAACAATACTCTATAGGCAACAACATCAATTGTAACGAGCATCAACACACACATAATAAATCTGTACACATTTCTCGCGCTTACAACTGCCATGAACGCTCACACATTTTACGCGAAATTGGCCATTAAGCGACGCGACGCCAAGCGAGTCGTAATTACAAACTAGAACTAAACCCCCCCCCCTGAAAAGTGGGGTGGGGGGTGGAGGGGGGGACTTTAGGGGGGGGTGATGTCTGGGGAGAGAAGGGGGGAGAGGGGGGAGGGGTAGTAATAGCCATATCCAGTTCACGTGTTGACTGAATTAAAAGTTTTAATATGCATCACAATTATTTTAGTTTATTTTTCGAGCCATTAAAAGCAATATAAATTTGTGTTCTCTGCATATATATATATATATATATATATATATATATATATATATATATATATATATATATATATATATATATATATATATATATATATTGTTGGTATTTTTATCTTATACTATAGGCTTTCTATGCTTCTATTATTTTAGCATCAGTATTAAGAAGCGCAATCAAGTTACCCAATTCAAGTTAAAGAAACTCTAGTAATTAATGATGGATTTATTTGTTGCAACGTTTCATTCCACTCTGGAACATCTCCACGTAAAGACTGAATACACGAGACTCAAGTCTGGGTTAAACACACATTTGAAAGAGTTGAAGAAGTATGGGTTGAGTTGATGGGGTCGAGGGAGTATGAGGCAATCAATCATACGGGATGATTGATTGCCGGGATGATGACGGGACAGGGAAATAAGGTAAAGTATGGAGATAGAGTCACCAGGCATTGGGAAGACCTCTGGTACTGCCAGTGGGTGGGGGAAAAAATTCTGAAGAGATGTCGTCATTATCCGGTATTGTGCGGTGGGTTCTGGGTCTAAGTGTTGGCAAGGAAGCGAAATCATTAGTCTGTATATTAATGGTGTGGTCTTATTTTTGTATAATTATGGGTTCCAGGATTTGAAATCTTTGGTCAATGGTAGATTCCAGGATTTTGCATTCTTTACTAGCATGTTCATAGTGAGTGATGTACTTTTCATGTGGTTTCTGGGGGGCAACAGTTTGTAGATGGCACATATTTGGAGTTTTAAATAATAACTTTTATTCCGAAAATATGCAAATTATTGAAAACGGCGACTCTATTTGGGCAGCCGTTGTTTGTTAATACTTGAAGACTTCTGTCCAATTCTTTCTGTATGAACAAATCCACAAGGGCCGTGACGAGGATTCGAACCTACGTCCGAGATCATTTGTTCATTTGATGCATCACGCTATTGTGATTTCTGTGTGTAAGTCTTTACGTATGTTATGTCAGTCAGAAAAACGTGTGAGCTCTCAGAATATAAATGAGCTTAGCATACTTTATCATACTAGTCTTAAACCAATCTCCGCATTCGGAATGGCCAGTCATACACATTCCAATGCTGGTAGATTTAGTATAAACTTATGCAATGAGGGGAAAGTATTAACTTAAGTAGTGAGGGAAAGTATATACTTATGCAGTGAGGGAAACTATACACTTATGCAGTGAGGTAAAGTATACACTTATGTAGTGAGGGAAAGTATAAACTTCTCCATAGTGTAGTCTTTGGTTCCTACAGATACACAGAGGAAAGGGAGTGTACCATCGATGCCTAGAACCTTTATTCGTAACAATTCCTGGAGATCTTTCACCCATACAATATATATCATCGATCTATCTACAGTAGATTCCAAGTTTCCCTGTGGGTTTTGAAGATGGTGTCTTCTAGTGTACCCATACAGCACTTAGGGAAGATGACTCCTAGTGGGGCCTCCGTGGCTACTCCATCTGTGTATACGTGTCTCCCCAAGGAGTTGTGAATAGGGCCATTTTGGTGCAAATCTCCCGGAGATTACGGTGTGTGTGTGTGTGTGTGTGTGTGTGTGTGTGTGTGTGTGTGTGTGTGTGTGTGTGTGTGTGTGTGTGTGTGTGTGTGTGTATCATCGAGAGTAAAGACAAGAGCACAAATGTTCCCCCAGAGCCATAACTATGACTCCTTCCTCTGCCTCCCAACTCAGCCACCTAGAACCACAAACCTTCCACACACACACACACACACACACACACACACACACACACACACACACACACACACACACACACATTATGACAAGTGCAGAGAAAGGGAGGGTTTGAGGGAAAAGAGGCATGAATAGGTGTAAAGGAAAGTGTGTGAAGCACGAGAGAGAGAGAGAGAGAGAGAGAGAGAGAGAGAGAGAGAGAGAGAGAGAGAGAGAGAGAGAGAGAGAGAGAGAGAGAGAGAGAGAGAGAGAGAGAGCGGTAGTGGAGGGAAGGGAAACAGAACGTTTAGTATGCCATTCATCACCTGTCTCGTCAGTGATATATTGTTCAGTTGAGGCTGCGATAACAGAGACTAGGGAGGAAAGGGATGGAGGGAGGGAGAGAAGGGATGGAGGGAGTGAGGGAGGTGTAGAGGGAGTTAGTGAGGCAGGGTAGCTGAGAGAGAAATCAAGATAAACAAAACAGAGAACAGAAAAT
>NW_025559929.1:25000-50392 GCF_020424385.1 Procambarus clarkii
GAGTACATCATGTGGACTACATCTAGATGAGTACATCATGTGGACTACATCTAGATGAGTACATCATGTGGACTACATCTAGATGAGTACATCATGTGGACTACATCTAGATGAGTACATCATGTGGACTACACCTAGATGAGTACATCATGTGGACTACATCTAGATGAGTACATCATGTGGACTACATCTAGATGAGTACATCATGGGGCCTACATCTAGATGAGTACATCATGGGGACTACATCTAGATGAGTACATCATGGGGACTACATCTAGATGAGTACATCATGTGGACTACATCTAGATGAGTACATCATGTGGACTACATCTAGATGAGTACATCATGTGGACTACATCTAGATGAGTACATCATGTGGACTACATCTAGATGAGTACATCATGTGGACTACATCTAGATGAGTACATCATGGGGACTACATCTAGATGAGTACATAATGGGGACTACATCTAGATGAGTACATCATGTGGACTACATCTAGATGAGTACATCATGTGGACTACATCTAGATGAGTACATCATGTGGACTACATCTAGATGAGTACATCATGTGGACTACATCTAGATGAGTACATCATGGGGATTATATCTATAAAGTCCCTATGAGTACTATACTTAGGGACATTAGGGGAGTACATCAGATGAGACTTAATCTAAGGAATAACATTTAGCTGAGCAGATGAACCTGTAAGTGAGTTCACCAACATGATCAAAGGGAAAGACTGGCATGATTGGGCCGGCATGAGGGGGCCGGCATGAGGGGGCCGGCATGAGGGGGCCGGCATGAGAGGGCCGGCATGAGGGGGCCGGCATGAGGGGGCCGGCATGAGGGGGCCGGCATGAGGGGACCAGCATGAGGGGAACGATAGCAAGCAGTCAACCCCCAAACGTTGTAGGAACATTACTAAGAGCTTCGGGGGGGGGGGGGTAATGGTAGGGAGAAGTAGATGACACAGTGTACGTAGCGAAGGGAATGGAGGCCCAGAGATCGAGCTCAACCCCCTGGCAAGGACAGGTAGGTGAGAACAGACAAACAAGCACATAATATTCTGTTGTTGTTGTTGTTAAAGATTCGCTACCTGGAACAAAGTTCCAAGTAGCACGGGCTATGGTGATCCCGAGGAACACACATCATGAATACAAATAGGAGTATGTCTCATTTTCGCGTCACTTTTTCAGGGGGTTGGGAAAGCTGAGACGCGTAAAAACTTGTAAATTAAGGTTTTATAAGATCGTTCGAACTTAACTCACAGCTAAAGTTTTTCCCTAATAGACTAATTTTCTTGTGACGAGCCCTCGCTAAGTTTCCTAATTAACATGTAAGTGGACGCTTAATCAAGTGAGTCGTTATTACTAACACTGCTGCTTGGCTGTCATACAGCCAAGCAGCACATTTCACCTTTGTGAATGTACATTAATGACACTATGTAAAAGACACATCAAACACTTTATGTAGGGCATACGTAAATCTGTGTATCTATGTATTTACGTATGTAGGTTAGCTTAGCATTTTAAAAGCACCGAATCACCTTCTGTGGTTGAGTGTTCAATAAACTCTTGAACTATATGTTTAACACTTCTCTCACCCTGTCCATGGAGGACAGACGAAAATGTATATATGCTGGTTAGCATTGTAAATGTCTGGCCACGTCTGTGGTAGAAAAAAAAATTCATCGTTATTAGTCGGTGCAGGCGAGGAGTCACAATAACGTGGCTGAAGTATGTTGATCAGACCACACACACTAGAAGGTGAAGGGACGACACGACGTTTCGGTCCGTCCTGGACCATTCTCAAGTCGATAGAAAATGCTAAGAAAACTCCCTTCCTCCCACTCGATGCTAAGAAAACGCATCGACTTGAGAATGGTCCAGGACGGACCGAAACGTCGTCGTCCCTTCACTTAATAAGTCGGTGTTATAATGATAACACGATAATAGTTATAACTGGAACACCACCACCACTGGCCCCATACGAGGCAGCTCCTCTTTATGTTATCTTGAGGTTATCTTGAGATGATTTCGGGGTTTAGTGTCCCCGCGGCCCGGTCCTCGACCCAGGCCTCGACAATGGGCAGAGTTTCTTTCACCCTATGCCCCTGTTACCTAGCAGTAAAATAGGTACCTGAGTGTTAGTCAGCTGTCACGGGCTGCTTCCTGGGGGGTGGAGGCCTGGTCGAGGACCGGGCCGCGGGGACACTAAAAAGCCCCGAAATCATCTCAAGATAATCTCAAGATAGGCCTCCACCCCCAGGAAGCAGCCCGTGACAGCTGACTAACTCCCAGATACCTATTTACTGCTAGGTAACAGGGGCATCAAGGTGAAAGAAACTCTGCCAATTGTTTCTCGCCAGCGCCCGGAATCGAACCCGGGACCACAGGATCACGCGTACAGTGTTCTGTCCGCTCAGCCACCGGCTCCCGGTCCAACCATCCCCGCCTCTTGTACCGGTAATTTGTGTCCTAAATCAACAACCCAGTTTCCGTACCGGTAGAGACTAGCATATAGGGAATATAGCAATAAATATAGAATAATATGAAGTAGTATAGTCAGTATCAGGACTTGGAGAGACGTGGGTTAATATTACACAACCCGTTCTCGCACTTGCTTACAGTCAATATTGGCTTATTTAATAAGTGCATATGTGACATACTAATTGATTGTGAATATTTTAGTTTACCTTGAAAAGCTTCATAGAAAACACCGACCTCACCTAACCTTATTATGTTAAGATAAGCATCTTATTGCTTCTTATTTACAATTATTACTTAACCTATCAACGGTATAGGTTAAGTAATAATTGTAAATAAGAAGCAATAAGATGCTTATCTTAACATAATAAGGTTAGGTGAGGTCGGTATTTTCTATGAAGCTTTTCAAGGTAAACTAAAATATTCACAATCAATTAGTATGTCACATATGCACTTATTAAATAAGCCAATATTGACTGTAAGCAAGTGCGAGAACGGGTTGTATTACAGGAGAGTAGTTTGGTAATGTTGCACACGTTCACGAGTTGCTGTAGTTCAGCCTCTGGAGAGCCACACACACAATCCACCACTAACTACCTGACACGCCAGCGAAATATGCAGAGAACCGCTAGTTAAGAGCCAAGCTTGCCGACTCGACTCTCTGCGTATTGAAACAAACTCAAACCTCTCATGTAGCTATCATTTTAATAAACGGGAGACATCTCCCGTCACGCAGGGTGCAGTCGCACCTCCACAGATCTCCAGTATCAGCTCTTGATACTGGTAATGGCTCCAAAGGGCCACCACTTACGGGCTATTCATGCCTGTGCCACCTTTTGGGTGGCTTAATCGTCATCAATCAATCAATCATTTCAATGTATTACTATCTGACGTCAGCCGCTCTCGGTGAGAGGACATGTTTGGGGAACTACTCTCTTGCGCGATACGATGTTGTGGAATGATTTCCATACTCGTGATGCCAAGTTATGGGACTAGTTCTATAATGATACTACTCCTGCTGACCCTGTGTTGCTCTGACCTACACACCAACGCTAGTAAACTGCTAGCCCCGGCTGGCTGTGTCTCAGTAAACTGCTAGCCCCGGTTAGCTGTCTCTCAGTAAACTGCTAGCCCCGGCACGCTGTCTCTCAGTGAACTGCTAGCCCCGGCTAGCTGTCTCTCAGTGAACTGCTAGCCCCGGCTAGCTGTCTCAGTATACTACTAGCCCCGGCTAGCTGTCTCAGTATACTACTAGCCCCGGCTAGCTGTCTCTCAGTATACTACTAGCCCCGGCTAGCTGTCTCTCAGTATACTGCTAGCCCCGGCTAGCTGTCTCTCAGTATACTACTAGCTCTGTAATCCACCCACAATAACATATCCCTATAAATAGTCAATGGAGATAAACGCTAAGAAAACCATTCTCTTAATAAGGAATTAACGCTCGCGTGAATTATTAATAGCCGAATTTAAGTTCAATATTTGATACGAAACGATATCATTTCATGAATTCTATTATGAAATGATAGAGGCGAAAGATATATAAATCCCAGTAATGAGCAAACCTGGTTCAAAACACCAGCATTTGCCATAACATTGATAATTAGACACCCAACCCCACACATCTGTGAGTAGTGGAAGTGGGGACGTTTCGGTCCACATCTGTGAGTAGTGGAAGTGGGGACGTTTCGGTCCACATCTGTGAGTAGTGGAAGTGGGGACGTTTCGGTCCTTCTTGGCCCCACATTATCAAGTCGTGTAAAGAGTGGTAAAGATTGACAATGACTCTTATAATGTGAGAAGCGAGAATGTAAATCATAAGAATCAACAGAAATAAATAAAACTGTATAAGACGTAATGGTGATGAGAAAGTGATGAAATCGGGACAAAAGATGTGTGGGTTGGTTGTCTAGTCTTCAGCCACAGTATTATACATCCTGAGTGCATTACTAATGAGTTCCAGAAGGCTAGTGACCGAGACACAGACATCACATACAGCGGTGAAAGCCTTTTGTTTCATTCACAATAAGTTGCTGCTAAATGAACAAATCCACAAGGGCCGTGACGAGGATTTGAACCTGCGTCCGGGAGCATCCCAGACACTGCCTTAATCGACTGAGCTACGACAGGGTTAAAAGGCAGTGTCTGGGATGCTCCCGGATGCAGGTTCGAATCCTCGTCACGGCCCTTGTGGATTTGTTCATTTGATGCATCACGTTAGTGTGATCTCTGTGTGTGAAGTTGCTGCTAAGCTCTTCATGGCCGGTCGAGCCGGTCGACTGAGCGGACAGCACACTGGACTTGTGATCCTGTGGTCCCGGGTTCGATTCCGGGCGCCGGCGAGAAACAATGGGCGGAGTTTCTTTCATCCTATGCCCCCTGTTACCTAGCAGTAAAATAGGTACCTGGGTGTTAGTCAGCTGTCACGGGTTGCTTCCTGGAGGTGGAGGCCTGATTGAGGACCGGGCCGCGGGGACACTAAAGCCCCGAAATCATCTCAAGATAACCTCAAGATGGCACACCACTTGTGACTACCAAGAATCCCCATGCCTTCTTCACTTGTCTAGAAGGCCAGCAACGACAGGAGTGGCAACATTGTAGAAAACACTATTTACACAGGTGGGTACAGGTCTTATATTTATAGCTAAAAAAAGTTTCGGGTTTGTCCAAATTCCATATCACAAACGTCAACTTTCTGGTGTTCCATCACTATATAAAGTAAGTACTTTGTACCAAATAATTACCATATATGTACTTTCATTTCACAACGACAGTACAATTAACAAGCAAATGAAAAATATCGTTAGCAAAGACAAAGGACAAATAATGACTCGTTACCTATAAACGTTTGACAAATAATTCGCTATCAACAATTTATGGCCAAATAATAACTCATTTCCAACCATTGGGCAACAACGGTGAATTGAAAATATTGATATTTTAACGTTTAATGAGTCTATTTCTCTCTAATAGAGCACAAATGATGTAATTAATACTGGTGTTTTATTTTCACAATAATACTTTAATGTTATTAGTTCAGGGACACAATGATGTAAAATGGAAACAAAAGAATGAATGCGTAATTAAAACACGTACAGTTTAAATCCCAGTTCATTAACAAGAAAGACACACACCCGCCGGGAATACAATACATTTTAGTTCACATTTCAAACTGTCAACAAAACAAATCAGTGACAAAAAATACACGTAAATATTAGCATATTTTGATTTGATTTTTTTCAAAAACAGTTCATGGTATTTGAGCTCATATACGTAGTTGAGTGGGAACCGGTCGGCCGAGCGGACAGCATGCTGGACTTGTGATCCTGTGGTCCTGGGTTCGATCCCAGGCGCCGGCGAGAAACAATGGGCAGAGTTCTTTCACCCTATGCCCCTGTTACCTAGCAGTAAAATAGGTACCTGGGAGTTAGTCAGCTGTCACGGGCTGCTTCCTGGGGGTGGAAGCCTGGTCGAGGACCGGGCCGCGAGGACACTAAAAAAGCCCCGAAAATCATCTCAAGATACCCCTCATGCCACTCCATCCCCCCCCTACCACACCCCCAACCACACCCCAACCCACCCCTACCCCCCCCCTGCCATCACATAACACCATCCCCCCCCTTCCCCCCCTCACACAACAATCCCCCTTTCCCAAAACTCTAACACGGTTGAGAGGGGGAAAAAATCAGCACTTTTCATTAAAAATTCAGTTTTATGACGTTACAAATCTAGACATGCTAGCCCCCCCCCTCCCCCCCTCTCCCTTCAAGCCCTGAGGACAATACGTCAGAATATAAACGGTCTACGTCCTCGTTCTCAACATGAATTCAATCACTAATCACCCTGCAACCCTCCCCCCCTTCCTACATATATTTAAGTCTACATATATTTAAGTCTACATATATTTAAGTCTACATATATTTAAGTCTACATATATTTATGTGTGTCTGGTTTAAGGTGTATAGAGTTGTTGTTGTTGGTAAAGATTCGCTACCTGGAACAAAAAGTTCCAAGTAGCACGGGCTATGGTGAGCCCCGTAGTTGTTTGTGTATAGAGGGTTATTAAAGCCGTGATAATAGCTGACTGATCCACCATACTGTAGCTCTCGACATTGTTCACTGACTAAAGTAAACTCCCAGTGTATATATGTCGGGATATGATGAGTATACCTCTCAGTGTATAACCCAATGGATATGGTGAGTATACCTCTCAGTGTATAACCCAATGGATATGGTGAGTATACCTCTCAGTGTATAACCCAATGGATATGGTGAGTATACCTCTCAGTGTATAACCCAATGGATATGGTGAGTATACCTCTCAGTGTATAACCCAATGGATATGGTGAGTATACCTCTCAGTGTATAACCCAATGGATATGGTGAGTATACCTCTCAGTGTATAACCCAATGGATATGGTGAGTATACCTCTCAGTGTATAACCCAATGGATATGGTGAGTATACCTCTCAGTGTATATCCCCCCAACCACAATGTCTTACTAGTAGAACACATCAAAGATCAAGTCACTTAAAAGCAGGAGATCAGGTTATCTCAAATATATTTACTAAGTAACAGGCAACACTGAAATTAAAAAAGGGGGATTTGCACAGTTTTAATTAAAAGCAAAAAGGTGTAACCATGTAGAGCACACAGCTGTACCTCGGGCCCCCAAACTGTAAATCACATCCAGCACAAACTCACTCGACGACAAATTGCGAACTGGAAATTCGTCGTTCAGTTACAATGTGGCGCTTTTGTCGGGCTCTCTGCTCAAAGAGGCCGCTAACCCCCACTACTGGAATGAAACAACTACTATCTCTTACCAGAATGAATCAACTATCTCTTACCAGACTGAATCAACTATCTCTTACCAGAATGAATCAACTATTTCTTACTAGAATGAATCAACTACTATCTCTTACAAGAATGAATCAACTATCTCTTACAAGAAATCAACTATCTCTTACCAGAATGAATCAACTATCTCTTACTAGAATGAATCAACTATCTCTTACTAGAATGAATCAACTATCTCTTACCAGAATGAATCAACTATCTTTTATCAGAATGAATCAACTATCTCTTACTAGAATGAATCAACTATCTCTTACCAGACTGAATCAACTATCTCTTACCAGAATGAATCAACTATCTCTTACTAGAATGAATCAACTATCTCTTACCAGAATGAATCAACTATCTCTTACCAGAATGAATCAACTATCTCTTACCAGAATGAATCAACTATCTCTTACCAGAATGAATCAACTATCTCTTACCAGAATGAATGAACTATCTCTTTCCATAATGAATCAACTATCTCTTACCAGAATGAATCAACTATCTCTTACCAGAATGAATCAACTATCTCTTACCAGAATGAATCAACTATCTCTTACCAGAATGAATCAACTATCTCTTACCAGAATGAATCAACTATCTCTTACCAGAATGAATCAACTATCTCTTCAGTCTTGGCGGAAATAATGCCCTATATTATTGTACAATGCTTCATTGTACACCAGTCATCTATAACTTTTAATGGGTTAATACCAATGGGTTAACTCACCCCCACAACGCTACTAATAGGCAAACGCCTGCATAGTAACGTTTAACTACGTTAACTACGGAGCTTTCGTTAATACAATTGATGTACGTAACGTTAAGCGCGATCGTATTCGTTATTAATGTAATATATACACTATAAACCCTGGTGGTTTATATAGGTTGATGTGAGGTTGTTAACTTGACAGACAACATATAAACCTCCCATCTTGGAGGTTATTATGTCGCTTGATTACATAGGTAGGTTGTCCCTTGCTCCTCTTGCTTCAGCTTCTTATGTTATAGTATCTAAGTCTAGTGTATGTCTAGCTTCTCAGGTCTAGACTACAGCTTCAATATTTAATGTGTACCAAGGATATATCCGTTGTATATCATTAGACGTCTCTGTCTACCAACTCCGTCGTCTGTCCAGCACCACCGTCTTATCTGTCCAGCACCACCGTCTTATCTGTCCACCACCACCGTCTTATCTGTCCAGCACCACTGTCTTGTCTGTCCAGCACCACTGTCTTGTCTGTCCAGCACCACCGTCGTGTCTGTCTAGCACCACCGTCTTATCTGTCCAGCACCACCGTCTTATCTGTCCAGCACCACTGTCTTGTCTGTCCAGCACCACTGTCTTGTCTGTCCAGCACCACTGTCTTGTCTGTCCAGCACCACTGTCTTGTCTGTCCAGCACCACCGTCGTGTCTGTCTAGCACCACCGTCTTATCTGTCCAGCACCACTGTCTTGTCTGTCCAGCACCACTGTCTTGTCTGTCCAGCACCACCGTCGTGTCTGTCCAGCACCACCGTCTTATCTGTCCAGCACCACCGTCTTATCTGTCCACCACCACCGTCTTATCTGTCGACCACCACCGTCTTATCTATCCACTACCACCGTCGTATCTGTCCAACCTCAGATAACCTTGAGGGGAAAAGCTAGAAAAGACGCCACTAAAACTCTCCCTCAAGTGGATTCCTCACAAGGCTGCGGCAGAAATGAAATCCTCGGACCCGCAATTAGTGTCCCTCGAGGCTTCAGAAATGTTTGTCCTCCCAGTTCCGCCAACTTTTGCGGCACGTAACCTCGTGTTTAACTCTTAACAATATTTCACAGTCGGGTTGTGATCACAGTTCCTTCATACTAAGACTTCCTTTCTACACTATAAACTTGTTCCTCTTGCTTCACAGTTCCTTCATACTAAGACTTCCTTTCTTGATTAGTAACTTATTTTTGGCTCTTGTACATAGCCCTTCTTGCTCTTTGCCTCTCGGTCTAGAGTCTCTAGACGCTCTCCTTAAGAGACTTGGGGGTAACTACCAGGTTCTGAACTTGTTGCGTATCTGTTATTTACACCGGGCAACTACATGGGTACCTTCACTTATATATTCCTCTAGTCCTGTTGAACAGGCTTATACTTCCATAGGTACGTGTTCACTCGTTCTGTTGAACAGTCATACGCTTACACAGGTACGTGTTCACTCGTCCTGTTGAACAGTCATACACTTACACAGGTACATGTTCACTAGTTCTGTTGAACAGTCATACGCTTCCACAGGTACATGTTCACTAGTCCTGTTGAACAGTCATACACTTCCACAGGTACATGTTCACTCGTCCTCTTGAACAATCACACATAATAACTAGTTCAGTGATGTAAACTTTCACTGGCGATCACTATACCTCTCCAATGACATTCACGCTGATAGAGAACTTTGCCATTATTAAAGGCCCGAGGCTATTCAACACTCCCTCTACACATTTGATTGCTACCAGTTGAGTGACAGTTGAGAGGCGGGACCAAAGAGCCAAAGCTCAACCCCCGCAAGCACAATTAGGTGAGTACATGCAGGGGGCATAACTGGTCGACCTCTCAGTGTTCAAAAGAGAACTTGATAAACATCCTATCTCCTATCATCCTATCTCCTATCTATCCTATCTCCTATTGATAGGATATCCGATCAACCAGGCTGTGGTTCATACGTCAGGCTGCGAGCAGCTGCGTCGATCAGCCTGATTAACCAAACTAGCAACCAGGAGGCCTGGTCAGAGACAGGGCCTCAGGGACATTGATCCCCGGAAAGTAACAATATGTATAGTTGTGGACCATCAAATTGTTCCCATTTTGTACTTTGAATTTCATGAAATACAGAAAAATCAAAGCTGAAACCTATCTTATTCATTGGTAGGCCTAGTATAAGACATATATATATATATATATATATATATATATATATATATATATATATATATATATATATATATATATATATATATATATATATATATACTGTATTAGGCCTAAGATAGCGTGTATTCGGCCTATGATTGTTAGAAGAGGTTAAGTTAGATTAGATCTTCAATATATATATCTTGCTGTAAAAAAAAATTGTCCGAATTCAATAGCATAAAAGTCAACCTTCTGGTGATCCATCACTTCACGTGGGTACTTCCCACCAAATGGTTACTATACGTAGTGTCATTTGAGGAGGCTGGGAGGAATACTGTAGACAACAAACTACTCAACCATCAGCAATTAAGAACTGAGACTATCACTGGAAGATGCAGCTCAAGCACTACACCATAAACATCATTTATATATGTGTGTGTATATATAAGTAATGTCAATAAAAAAATAAGATCTTGTATATTATAAAAATACAAATTTACCCACCTTCCCCATAAGCCCTAGCCAATCTCCACACCTCCCGAGGCCCGGTTTCCCGTACGTGTCACTTTTTAATTTTTAAACAACGTCTCTCTAGCCTCCCTGTCTCCTCTCCTGTCCCCTCCTATGCCCTCTCCTCCCCTCTTCTTCTCTCTACTTATCCCCCACTCCCCCTCATCCTCTCTCTCTCTTCCTCTCCCTCAGGTAAAAAGCAGTAAAAAAGGTCTTCACTCTGACAATTGCATTACCCACCGTGTCCAACTTTTGTGTAGGAAGCTTTCACACTCCGGAGCAGCGGCAGGTAATTACCACTCATTCTTATTACCATTCTCTCATCCATCATTGTCGGGGTGTTTGGTGATAACTGTGTCGCCCTTCTTCACGCTCTCACTGTCTTGGGCAGTGTCTGGTACTGTCTTGGTGTCTGGCACTGTCTTGGGCAGTGTTTCTCTCCTACCATCTTCTCTCTCCTTCCCTCTCTTTCATCTTTCTTCTTATATCCATCCCACTTTTTACTGTTATACTCTTCTTTTCCTCTTCTTTCCCTCTTCTTTCATCTCCTGTTCCCTCCTTCCTCTCGTCTCCTGTCGCTTTTTTCTTCTCCCCCTTTTTCCTGTTCACCCCAAGAGCCGCCACACACACACACACACACACACACACACACACACAGGTCCAGGTTCGATTTCCCGGCGAAGCAGAAACACATTGGTTAGGCTTTCTTTCACCTGATGCCTCTCTTCACCAAGCAGTAAATAGGTATCTGGGAGTTAGACAGCTGCTACGGGCTGCTCCCTGGGGCAATGCGAGTGAGTGTGTGAGAATTATAGGTGTAAATATGATAGATAAAATAAGGTCGGGAGTCAGTACATTAGACAACTGACGGTTAGAAAGGCGGGGTCCAAGAGCTAACTGCTCGATCCTGCAGACACAAATGATACATGTATACATATATATACACACACAGGAATAAGGAATCCAAATAAGTAACAAGTAACAAAAGGTTAGAATCAATTAAGGAAAGAGATATCAAAAGGTTCTTTGAGTAGAGATTACGAAAACTATCTTCTGAGCCGCGTATCTTCAAAGCTCTATAAACAGCATTTGTCCCAGAGTATGCAGCACCGGCGTGGAGCCCCTTACTCATCAAAAATCACAAACTGAAGATTGACAAAGTACAGAAGTTTCGTTTCCTCAAGACACTGAGGGAATTAAACTTAATAACACATTAACAAATGAGAAATAGATGAGAAATGCTCAAGACACATAAAATACTAAGGGGTACCGATGAAACACAATGTTTAGGGTGAGTAGTGAGGTAATGAAAAGGCATGAGGATAAAGTAGACTAGAGAAGATGTACTGGCCCACACGAAGCAGTTCCTAATTCTTGGCTAGTTATTAATAGAGCAGCATTACTTCCTTTCAGTCCAAGTAGTGTGTGTGTGTGTGTGTGTGTGTGTGTGTGTGTGTGTGTGTGTGTGGCACACAGTTTGTATTCCCTGTCTGACGGTGTTCTGGTAGTCCAGGAATATGCAGTCTATCCATCCTTTTCATTTTCCACTGGGATGTGTTGCCCTGTCATAAATTTCCATTAGGTTTCTAATGCATTATTTGCTGAGCCTGAGCTCTGATGCTTGTGTTTCGGTACAAATGGTGTGAGCCAAGTTGTGTTGCATAAACATAAGGTTTTTGTCGCTCGTGTTGATTAAGTATGAGATGGGCCTTAATGATGTAAGTTTCTTGGCTGTCTTGATAGTGAGGCTTAGCATGTGGTCTCTCTCACTCTCCCTGTCTCTCTCTCTCTCTGTCTCTCTCTCTCTCTGTCTCTCTCTCTCTCTCTCTCTCTCTCTCTCTCTCTCTCTCTCTCTCTCTCTCTCTCTCTCTCTCTCTCTCTCTCTCTCTCTCTCACTCTCTCTTACTCTCTCTCACTCTCTCTCTCCCTCTTTCTTCCCTCTCTCTCTCTCTCTCTCCCCCCCCCCTCTTCCTTCCCCTCTCCCTCTCTTCAGTAATGATATAACATGCATAATTACAAATTCACATGCCAGTATATTTCATTTAAATATGCACAAACAAGCAAATACACACTCATAGTTTCACTAGGTTCAATGATTCAATTTCTAAAGTTTAACTTGAAATGTCAAAATTCCTCACGTACTAACAATTAAACAATGCATAATATTTACCTTAAACATATGAGGCCACACGGTTGGGACACAGCTCCCCCGAACTTGGCAGAGGGAATGGTCTGCGGTATGGGCCGAACATAAGCTGATCGGGGTCCCCAGAATTCAAAAGGGAACAGAGTGCCAGGGGTCACATCTCCTTCCCCTAGTAATATGCACAATTATTTACTGCTCTCGGGGAAGTTACCAGGAAATTCTTATCAATAATTTGTCCGTACTCCCATAAAACGATTCTTGCGCAGGTTCGAAGCTTTCTCTAAGCTTTGGGACCATCACCAGAGTAAGGGGTAACTATTCTATTTTTTAGTATTTCACACCCCAATACTTCTCTCCCTACCAATCCCACACACACACACACACACACACACACACACACACACACACACACACACACACACCAGTAGATTGACGGTTCAGAGGCGGGACCAAAGAGCCCAAGTTCAACCCCCGCAAGTACAACTAGGCGAGTACACATTACACAATTATATATTTTAATGAGAGAGACAAGCGACCTAGACAGAGAGACACCGAGTTAAAGACGGAGACAGAGAGAAACAGAGACAGACAGTAGATAAGATGGATAGGTGGATGAATAGATGGATAGAGACAGATCGATAGATGGATAGATAGATATATCGACAGATGGACAGATCTATAGATGGAGAGACAGAGGTATAGATAGATAGATGGATGGAGAGAGAGAAATACGGGTAAGTGGGTGGATATAGGGATGGATGACTTGATGGATAGATGGATAGTCAGATGGATATTTTGATGGATATATGGATATTTTGATGGATATATGGATATAGATATATGGATACATGGCCAAATAGTTGGATAGATAAATTGATAGAGAAATGGCTAATTCAATAGATAGACAGTTGGATGGATAATTGAATAGATAGAGGTATAAATAGATGGGACACAAAGACAGGCGTTGGGTAGTATATATATATATATATATATATATATATATATATATATATATATATATATATATATATATATATATATATATATATATATGACAATGTCAGACCACGGAGGAAAAAATGAAACAGGAAATTTCCTTAAGTACTTTCGTATATTAAATACATCTTCAGAAGGTCATTTTACAGATCGAGTGATGGGTATAAATAGGCAGGAAGGAGTGGTGAAGTAAGGTGAGGTACAATACTTGGACAACGCAGAAGGCCCATTGGCCCATCAGATGCACCCAATTGGCACATCCGATGTAGCACAATGGCCCATCTGATACAGCAGACATACAAGCATAATATATAGTAATTATAACATAAAGAAGTAAATATATACAATATTGATATATAGTAAATATATACAATAGTAAATATATTGTATATATTTACTTCTTTATGTTATAATTACCTATATATTATGCTTGTATGTCTGCTGTATCAGATGGGCCATTGTGCTACATCGGATGTGCCAATTGGGTGCATCTGATGGGCCAATGGGCCTTCTGCGTTGTCCAAGTATTGTACCTCACCTTACTTCACCACTCTCTCCTGCCTATTTATACCCATCACTCGATCTGTAAAATGACCTTCTGAAGATGTATTTAATATACGAAAGTACTTAAGGAAATTTCCTGTTTCATTTTTCCTCCGTGGTTTGACATTGTCACATTCTTAATCACGTGTTTATTTTCGTGATATACACACATATATATATATATATATATATATATATATATATATATATATATATATATATATATATATATATATATATATATATATATATATATATATATATATATATATATATATATTCAAAACAAATTGAATGAATAAAAACAACGAATATAAACCCTCACGCTAAAGTCCAGTTAAACCGGCTTGTTTCAGTGCTCCGATATACACGATGCGTGTATTAATATAGATTCATACAGGATTTATACACGAAGCGCGCATCAAAAATTATACAGACGTGTGACCTCCTCCCCCCCCCCACGGAAGCGCTTGTAAATGCTCGCCTCCAATTAAAATTCCAATCATTTTGTTTTTTAAATATTATCGATGCCGGAACCTCGATCAAGAATGGCTAGTCAATTATGCGGAGGATTCTTCCTTGTGAGGTGTTGGGGGGGGGGTTTGGGGGTTGGTGTGGGGGGGACTTTATCTCACCTTGTAGGGTTGAACATCTGCTCTTGAGCCCCGTCTTTCGACCATCATTAGTTCCGTGCAGTGAGTCTTTCACTCTTACGGGGCTATTCATGCCCGTGCCATCTCTTGGGGTGGCTTAATCTTTATCAATCAATCAATCTTTCATTCGTTTTCTTACCATATTTACATTTAAAGTTGTTGTTGTTGTTTAAGATTTGCTACCCGGAACACAAGTTCCAAGTAGCACGGGCTATGGTGAGCCCGCAGTTTTTTTTTAATTTTGCATCCAATTAGCTCCCGATAACTTCCTTATCTAGCCCGTTCCACTTATTTACGACGCTGACACTGAAGAAGTTCTTTCTGACATCTTAGTGATTCATTTGCGTTTCCAGTTTTCCAAATATTTTCCAAATATGAATGGCGTTCTACTGTTCCTTCATTTGAATATTGTCTCTATATCTACTTTGTCAGTTCCCCTTAGTATCTTGTACGTCGTTATCATGTCTGCCATATTCCTTCTTGCCTCCAGTGTAGTGAGGTCCAATTTTCCCCTCATTTTGTTCACAGTTCAGTCCCCTTGGCTCAGGAACGAGACTTGTTCAATATTTATGAACTTTTTATAGTTTTACTTTGTGCTTCTTTATGTAGGGGTTCCATGCCGGGGCAGCATACTCAATGACACTCACAAGGGATGGTTATCCAGGTTGGTGAAGGATAACCAGTTTGCCAGTATGACGTCTGCTGCCCCTCGTTATCCTGCTGGTGTGTGCCTCTGGTGTTAGATATCCAGTTATGTTCACTCCAGAGTCGTTCTCTTTCCTCAAATTCTTTCTAGAGTTTCCATTGGAGTTGCTTGTGCGGAACAGTGTCAAAAGCTTTCTGGCAATGAAGGAAAATGCAGTCTACCCAGCCTCCTCTATCCTGTGTGATTGTTGTCATCTTGTCATAAAACTCTAATAAGTTGGCCAAGCAAGACTATCCTTCAGTGAATCCATGATGATGCTTAGAAACTAAATTTGCGTGTGTGTATATGTGTATGTGTGTGTGTGTGTGTGTGTGTGTGTGTGTGTGTGTGTGTGTGTGTGTGTGTGTGTGTGTGTGTGTGTGTGTGGTGTATGTGTGTGTGTGTGTGTGTGTGTACGCGCGCGTGTGTGTATGTGTGTGTGTATTTACGTGTCAGAGTGCGTTTGTTTCCGTGTGAGACATACATTCTCAAATGCATTTATACATAAAAGCAACACCACCCTTCCCCCTGCCCCCCCTCCTCCCCCCAGACACCCCCCCCCCCCCTCAGGAAACAAAAGCCAAGCACCGTGAAGAATGTCAACATCTTGTCTAACGGAAGAAAGTTATCCCCGCCACATTAAGACGACTGTTGCTTCTCCAGCATTGTCTAGGTTGCTCTTCAGTAAATACTGAAGGTCCCTGTGGACCGCTGGGAGGGGGGGGAAGGGAGGGAGAGAGAGAGAGATGAAGGAGGAGCAGTGTGAGGGAGAGGTGGGGGGGGCAGGGGATAGATGATAGAGGAGAGGCGTTGGAAGGGAATACAGCAAATGGAGGAAAGTGAAAGGAATAGACAGATGACAAAACGGAGAAGATAGGAAAGGAGGGATAGAGAAGAGGGAAGGAAGGAGGTGGAAGACGAAGGGAGGGAAGAGTGAGAGGCACACTAAATGGGAAGCAAAACAAAAGGTAATGATAAGGAAAAAACAATGAATATTGAAAAGGAATTGCAGTATACAGAACACACATATACAGACATGCATAAATATACAGGAAGGCATAGGCAGACAGACAAACACACACACAAACACACACAAAGAGGCACAGATGCACAGGCGCACACACAGACAGGCAAGCAAACACAGACAAGCAAAGACACACAAGCTATCCCAGACAAGCATAGACAGGCACATACACACTCAGACGCACAAACAAGCACAGATACACAGACAAGCACAGACACAGATAAACACAGACAGACAGTTAAACCTAATTGCATATTTAAGACAAAAAAAACTTAATTTAAGAAGCGTAATAAAAAAAGTCTTTATATTCAGCACGGAATGAGTTTCCGAGAACGTTACTGATTCCTTAGCATTTTCTTCCTTTCACAAGAGTGCCAGGCTGAAAGGACCTTCACTCTAGCAGCACCAGAGTGTTTGACTGAGTGCAGTGGCCTGTTGTTTTGTTTACACACACACACACACACACACACACACACACACACACACACACACACACACACACACACACACACACACACACACAGTTTCAAGTGTAGATATGATAGAGTCCAATAGGCTCAGGAACCTGTACACCTGTTGATTGACGGTTGAGAGGCGGGACCAAGAGCCAGAGCTCAATCCCCGCAAGCACAAATAGGTGAGTACAAATAGGTGAATATACACACACACACACACACACACACACACACACACACACACACACACACACACACACACACACACACACACACACACGCATTTCTAAAAGTATCTGAACCCACAAGAAAGACTTTGAAACCTTTACACAACAAACCATCAACTCCAGACATCAAGAGGAACTCAATATTTAACCCTCACACAACATTTCTTAAACAAAAACTAGCCTAATACACTCCATCATTACCAGTGATCATTTCAATCAAGTCGGGAAACGACTTTGACCCACGAGAACCGAGTTCTAGTTCAAGTATGTTTATTGAGATAAGCAATAAATACATCTCAAAGGGATAGAGTAGCTTAGGCTATGCAGGCGATGAGTCACAATAACGTGGCTGAAGTATGTTGACCAGACCACACACTAGAAGTTGAAGGGACGACGACGTTTCGGTCCGTCCTGGACCAGGTTTGGACCGAAACGTCGTCGTCCCTTCAATCATTACTTGCCTCCTCCCTCTCTTCCCATTCTCTGTTCCTCTCTTTATCGCATACTTACCAAGATATTGAGCCGGGGATCTTATCTTTCACACCTGAGAGGATCTTGAAGACTCGTTTGTGGTGATGCACAAACTATTGCTGCAGTTGTTTGCAGTGCAGTTGTTTGTGGTTGTTGTTCGAGTGAGCTTTGTGGTTGTTAGTTGGTTGTTCATATGGTTAGTGTTCTTCTTCATGTTGGTCAATGTCTTGTTCATGTTGGTCAATGTCTTGTTCATGTTGGTCAATGTCTTGTTCATGTTCGTCAATGTCTTGTTCATGTTGGTCAATGTCTTGTTCATGTTGGTCAATGTCTTGTTCATGTTGGTCAATATCTTGTTCATGTTGGTCAATGTCTTGTTCATGTTGGTCAATGTCTTGTTCATGTTCGTCAATGTCTTGTTCATGTTGGTCAATATCTTGTTCGTGTCGGTCAATATATTGTTCATGTTGGTCAATGTCTTGTTCATATTCATAGCGTTGTTCATGTTCTTAGTTTTGTTCATTTTGTTCTTCATATTATTAGTGTAGTTGTTCATACTGATATTGCTGATGTTCATACAGTGTTGTTGTTGTTCAAATAATCTTGTTCACATTATTTGTCTTCCACGTTATTTTTGTGTTTGTTCATATTGTTATGTTGTTCATATTATTATGTTCTTCATATTATTATTTACAATTTACACAGGACTCAGGAAAACGTAAAAATGTGTGTTTACAGTCACTTATTTACAAGGGAAAGGGAACTATCAGGGGGAAAGCGCCAAGCCATTACGATCTATATAGCCCTTGGAAGGGGGTCAGGATAAGGATTTGGGATGGGACGGAGGGGGAAGAAAGGAATGGTGCCCCAACCACCTGTGGACGGTCGGGGGATTGAACGCCGACCTGCATGAAGCGGATAGCAGGCGGCAGGATAGCGGGCGGCAGGATAGCAGGCTTCAGCATGGTGCGCCAGGATATCCTCGGGGGTGGCTGTCTCTGCTAGACTGTCAGCTGAAGAAGTTGAGTGAAAGGCCCCAGGGAAAATTACGTTAAGGATGACTGCTTGGGCAAAGATTCTGGAAAGGCTGAGGGGAGGGGGGAATTGATGGAGGGGAAAGAGGAGAAGAAGGGGTAACGAGGAAGGGGGAGGGAGGAAGGGGAAGGGAGGAAGGTAGAGAGAGAAGGCCTGCACGAAAGAAGAGAGATGTGAATAAGGGAGTGAGGGAGAAGAGAAGAAAAGAAGGAATAATGATAAGGAGGAAAAACAGATGAGATGAATGAGGGAGAGAGAGAGAGAGAGAGAGAGAGAGAGAGAGAGAGAGAGAGAGAGAGAGAGAGAGAGAGAGAGAGAGAGAGAGAGAGAGAGAGAGAGAGAGAGAGAGAGAGAGAGAGAGAGAGAGAGAGAGAGAGAGAGAGAGAAGAAATTAAGCAGAAGGATAAATAGAAGAGGGAATGAATAAATGAATGAAGAAGGGAACAAGAAAGAAAAGGGGGAAGGAATACGTGTGTGAGTGACGTAGAGAAGAAGGCAGTCAGCCTCCCAGAGTGAGAGTCTATACACGCGCCTCATCAACATGTCTACACGAGGGCCACCAAGATGGACACATATGAGATCACTTATAAGATTTGTGACTGCAGCAAATCAACCCAAATGGGGTCAACTGGGTTGTTACGGCCAGCAGGTTACACATGTATATGAGTGAGTTTCACCAGGATATAATCGACAGCTGCCTCGTAGGGGTCAACAGCCCTCCTGTACTTACATGTATAGGTTCTTAAATGAGATTAAGAGAGAGAAAGTGTCTCGCGGAAGAACATGTCGGGAGAGTAAGATGCTGCGCTAGGCATCATCAAAGCCAAGATCATCTCTGCCACTAAAATCCTCCTTTCGGGAATCTGAGAAAAGGCAATATGAGCATCGCATTTGTTCATCCCATCGTATATAAAGCGTAACTATTGCATTTAAGTCTATGGTTAAGCGCCGGAGTATGCATCTTACTGAGCACCTATACGTCGACCATCAGGAGCTGGGAGGAGGTGTGTGGGGGAAGATATGCTCATCACTTTACAGATGAGCTGAGACAACAAGATGATGATGCGTGCTGTGTGGGGCTGGATTATGATGAGGATGAAGGTGATGACTGTGTGGGGCTGGATTATGATGAGGATGAGGTGATGACTGTGTGGGGCTGGATTATGATGAGGATGAAGGTGATGACTGTGTGGGGCTGGATTATGATGAGGATGAAGGTGATGACTGTGTGGGGCTGGATTATGATGAGGATGAGGTGATGACTGTGTGGGGCTGGATTATGATGAGGATGAAGGTGATGACTGTGTGGGGCTGGATTATGATGAGGATGAAGGTGATGACTGTGTGGGGCTGGATTATGATGAGGATGAAGGTGATGATTTCCTGGAGTGCCAGACCGGTTCTTGACTAGAGACGACACCACACTAATATTCTCTTCCCACCACTTGGGCTGGACGGTACAGCGACGGTCTCGCTTCATGCAGGTCGGCGTTCAATCCCCCCCCCCGACCGTCCAAGTGGAGGGTACATGTTTTGTACATTTCATTCATAGCAGATATAGATGCCAGCAGCATTTGTTGCAAGGTGGGTTGCAGAGCAGCTTCGTCGACAGAAACACATATTCTTGAGAGTTAAGAAAGGTAGAACCATCAGCAATATTTCTTAGCGTGACATTCTTAGAAGTCATTGAAAGATTGCAATCCATAATGCAACATCCTCACGTATTCTGCCATGGCTATGAGCCCTATATCACCACACTAGCTGAGAGCTATCTCTTGATGATAGCCATGCCATGATAGAGGAGCCGGTCGGCCGAGCGGACACCACGCTGGACTTGTGATCCTGTGGTCCTGGGTTCGATCCCAGGCGCCGGGGAGAAACAATGGGCAGAGTTTCTTTCACCCTATGCCCCTGTTACCTAGCAGTAAAATAGGTACCTGGGTGTTAGTCAGCTGTAACGGGCTGCTTCCTGGGGGTGGAGGCCTGGTCGAAGACCTAGAAAGCCCCGGCCGCGGGGACACTAAAAAGCCCCGAATCATACTTCTCAAGATGAACCTCTGATGATAGAAGATGCCTCCTGATGATAGCCATACTTCCTGATGATAGCCATACCTCCTGGCGGGGCCTACCTCCAGATGATAGTTATGGCCGCCATCTTCCTGAACCACTCACGAAAGGCTTGAAGTACTAAGACTTTCTTCTGTAAGGAGCAGGGTCCAGATTCACGAAGCAGTTACGCAAGTACTTACAAACGTGTACATCTTTCCTCAATCTTTGACGGCTTTGGTTACATTTATTAAACAGTTTATAAGCATGAAAAGTTGCCAATCAACTGTTGTTATTTTTATAAACAGCCTCCTGGTGCTTCCGAGCTCATTAACTGTTTAGTAATTGTAAACAAAGTCGCCAAAGACTGAGAAAAGATGCACAGGTTCGTAAGTGCTTTCGTAACTGCTTCGTGAATCTGGCCCCTGGGCTGCGTGGCTCACGAACCGAGAATACCAGTTTCTGGGAACTTTCATTTTTAAGCCTACTCATAGCCCAGTCGATGGAGCTTCGACCTCACAAGCATGGGGTGGTGTCCAGGGTTCGATACCCATGAAGTCCAACGCAAACCAACGGAATATTTCCACATAATATCCAGACGTTAGTATCGCGATGGAGGGAAGGGAATTATCAGGGGGGGGGGGGAAAGCGCCAAGCCATTACGACTATATAGCACTGGGAAGGGGTCAGGATTTGGGATGGGACGGGAGGAAAGGAATGGTGCCCAACCACTTGGACGGTCGGGGACTGAACGCTGACCTGCATGAAGCGAGACCGTCGCTCTACAGTCCAGCCCAAGTGGTTGGGCTCACGATGGAAGGAGTGTAACGATTAGGCCAGGCGATTATGTTGGAAAATATAGTTAATTCTTAATCCTAGTTTGAATTAATAATTTAATATTTAAATTGTAACTGTTGTATTTAAACCATCCTTTAATATACAGGAATATACGAATTATACAGCTTAAAAATCTGTATTAACTGCGCTTCACTGACCAGAAATTTAACTGAAAGATATATGAATACTGACAACCCAACTAGATGACAGGTGCCAGGTCATTTAAGGGAGATACGCCTTCCACAGTCACATCTAGGTTTCCTCCTCTCTCCCTCCCTCCCTAGACTCTCCCTCCCTAGACTCCCTCTCTCCCTCCCTCCCTCCCTAGACTCTCTCCCTCTCTCCCTAGACTCTCTCCCTCCCTCCCTCCACTAAGGCCTCCACCACACATCCCCAACACCAAGACCACCCCGCCCCGCCTCCCCCGCCACATACATAATTCCCGCTGGTGACTTTTCTCCGGGTAGCATTCTTCAAACTTCTCCCGTCGACTGATTGTGTGCGCTCAACCTGCGATGTAATCTGTGTTTCCCGATATCTCTTATCGTACACACACTCACTCACACACACACACACACACACACACACACACACACACACACACACACACACACACACACACACGCACACACACACACACACACACACGCACACACACACACACACACACACACGCACACACACACACACACACACACACACACACACACACACACACACACACACACACACACACAAGGGACCAAAGAGCCAAAGCTCAACCCCCCGCAAGCACAATTAGGTGAGTACACACACTCACACACACACACACACACACACACACACACACACACACACACACACACACACACACACACACACACACACACATACACACACACACACATACACACACACACACAAACACAGGCCAAACACAGGATACAGGATACAGAATAGGAGATGAAGTACTTAATGAAACGAACAGAGAGAAAGATCTAGGAGTTGATATCACACCAAACCTGTCTCCTGAAGCCCACATAAAAAGAATAACGTCTGCGGCATATGCGAGGCTGGCTAACATCAAACAGCGTTCGGAACCTGTATAAGGAATCATTCAGAATCTTGTACACCACATATGTAAGACCAATCCTGGAGTATGCGGAACCAGCATGGAGCCCGTACCTTGTCAAGCACAAGACGAAGCTGGAAAAAGTCCAAAGGTATGCCACTAGACTAGTCCCAGAACTAAGAGGCATGAGTTACGAGGAAAGGCTGCGGGAAATGCACCTTACGACACTGGAAGACAGAAGAGTAAGGGGAGACATGATCACAACCTACAAAATCCTCAGAGGAATCGGCCGGGTAAACAAGGATAAACTATTCAACACTGGTGGGACGCGAACAAGGGGACACAGGTGGAAACTGAGTACCCACATGAGCCACAGAGACGTTAGAAGGAACTTTTTCAGTGTCAGAGTAGTTAACGGATGGAATGCACTAGGAAGTGATGTGGTGGAGGCTGACTCCATACACAGTTTTAAATGTAGATATGATAGAGCCCAGTAGGCTCAGGAATCTGTACACCAGTTGATTGACGGTTGAGAGGCGGGACCAAAGAGCCAGAGCTCAACCCCCGCAAGCACAATTAGGTAAGTACAATTAGGTGAGTACACACACACACACACACACACACACACACACACACACACACACACACACACACACACACACACATACACACACACACACACACCACACACACACACACACCACACACACACACACTTTTGCCACGATTGCGTGATCGTGTCAGCGAGTGTGTGAGTAATGCGTCACTCTATAATCAACTAAAAAAAAAACCAGAGAAAGGAGTCATGTGGCTTGTTCCACCACGCCCGATTGTCCTGTCTAAAAAAAAAGATGTTTTGAAATAACAGTAATTTTTGCTTTCTTTTCTCTCTCTCAATGGAACCCGTGCAATCACGAAGGTCTCCTGTGATTGATCTTAAGACACGAATCAGATATATATATAGCAATGACGAGAGCACAGTGTTGTGTGTGTGTGTGTGTGTGTGTGTGTGTGTGTGTGTGTGTGTGTGTGTGTGTGTGTGTGTGTGTGTGTGTAGTTATTTGTACTCACCTATTTGTGCTTGCGGGATTGAGCTCTGGCTCTTTGGTCCCCGCGCCTCTCTACTGTCAATCAACTGGTGTACAGGGTCCTGTGTGTGTGTGTGTGTGTGTGTGTGTGTGTGTGTGTTGTGTGTTGTGTGTGTGTGTGTGTGTTGTGGTGTGTGGTGTGTGTTGTGTGTGTGTGTCTGTGTGTGTGTAATACATTACTGAAATTTAAAATTTCCCACGAAAAATTATGGAACATATCAGGGCACAAAATGCTAGTTCAATGATAGACACCATTCCGAATATAGGTTCTTTTTAATTTTGTCTTTTGAGAGGTGTTTTGTGTTCACGTGTCTGAGAATAACTTAGTTGAAGTTCAGTGTTTTAACCAGAGTTTATCGCTGCAGTAAAGAGTCTTAAACACAGAATAACGGGAGGAGCTAAAACACGATTTAAGACAATGTTTCTGGGAAGAGGTTCAAAGTGTTGTGGTAGTGTGGGTGTGGTAGTATATCGTGTAGAAACGTGGTGTGGTAGTGTGGCCTGGTAGTGTGGTGTGGTTGAGTGGTGGGGTAGTGTGGTTGGAGTGGTGTACAGTCGACACACACACACACACACACACACACACACACACACACGCACCACACACACACACACACACACACACACACACACACACACACACACACAGTTGATTGACGGTTGAGAGACGAGACCAACGAGCCAAAGCCCAAATCCCCGTATACACAACTAGGTAAGTACGCAATATTACCATTAATTATCCCCTCCTCAAGTGAGTTCCTTAATGATACTGCCCGCAGTACATTTTCTCTCCCAGCTGCGTGTCTGGACGTGGTTCGAGGGCGGTTCCTCATGCTGATCACAAGCACATAAATCATCCATGTTTTGGCTGTCTGGCCGATCCCCCCCCCTGTCGGCAGGTTGATAAGGGAGATGGTGTACCCCAACGCTGGGTACATGTGACACCTTTGCAACATGGTGAGTAACCTCATACTCACCGCTGACTCATGGTTACTCACCGCTGACTCATGGTTACTACCTGTATATGTTGTATGAGATCAGATTCTAGAGCAATTTGCTTTTACACGGCAATACCTTCAACTACAGCCAATTCTATCCTCCTCCCCATTCTTATTCTTCTCCTCCCTTTCCTCTTTCTTCCTTCTCCTTCTTTCTTTCTTCTCCCCCACATGCTCTGGTGTCTCCCCCATCACATACCCACCCCTCCCTCGCGCCAACACATTCCACTGCTCGCTTCCCAACACATTCCTACCCCACAACTATTCACGGAGTAAAAATCCTGAAATATTTGCATTCGTCGGCCATGAGCCAATTCGTGATTCTTACTGAAGAATTCAGATTCTCAAATCTAATTACAGTTTTCTTTCCCTTCTTTCACAATCTCTGTATGTTTCTCTCTCTCTCTCACTCAACTCAT
>NW_025559931.1:0-7500 GCF_020424385.1 Procambarus clarkii
TTCCTGCCTATACTGCAATTTGGAAGTCTGCCGAGGGCTGGGTGTATTACGTAACCTAAGATGGAGCGACGCGGTGCCTCTGGGTGTCCATCACCCTCGAGGCTGGCAAGTATCTGGCTGGGTGACCGCACCGGTTGCTTTACACTCAGGCATATCTTGGTCACCATAGGTAATAGGTCAAAAGAAAACTATTTTTATTTTTGTTTACCTCTATAGTGACGTTGTCAGGCTGGAGTAACTGAACGAGGCAGTGTGGTATCCATAGACTTCTGATTATTTTGCGTGAGCATACCTTGAGGCCTTTTATGATAATTGGCTGAGAAACAATGCTTACAATCTCATTAAACTTAACATTCCTTTTAAGTGCAATCTACCAGTCTCTGATATTCCTCTTTATCTGTACCCCACCATTCAAGTATCATACACACCTGTCACCAAGAAAGATAACGAGAATCTTGCTCTACTCAAAGCTGTCACTCTTGAAACAATTGCCTCCTCCATCGAGAGTCTAAGATCTCACGAGCACTGTGTCTACACCGACGGCTCAGTCCAGTCTTCTACTGGACGGACTGCAGCAGCATGTAGGTTTTATAGAAATAATATCTGCACAAAGTCTGTCAGTGTCAGGTTAAACAACTGGCTGACCTCCACACAAGCAGAACTAGCAGCATTACATTTAGCAACCAGCACATTAAAAAATATTGGAGGAGGAATAATATTCTGCGATTCAAAGTCTGCTCTTCAAGCAATCGAAAACTTCTCTTGGAAGATCGACAGCAAGAACCTCATACTCCCAATTATAAATGACCTAATTGATGCACAGAGTAAAGGGTCTCGAATCTCCTTTGTATGGATACCTTCACACATAAATATAACCCATCATAATGAGACAGATATTGCAGCCAAATTAGCGTGTAACAAGTTTGAAGTTGAATTAGATCTAGGTATCCCCATCTCTGCTGTCAAAACTGTATTGGTCCAAACATTCAGATCTGATAGGAAAGAACTTACTGACTCCCAACGACCTGAAAGTACTAGTATAAAAAGCTATGATTTGTTCAGATCTGAAACCTACATCTATGGACAGCACAAAACGTCCACTAGACTGTGCGACACAGTGGTTGCAAGGATCAGGTTGGGTTACCGTTACCTGTGGCAGGTGGCTGCAGGTGACGGGTCTCCCAATCCTGAGCACTCCAGTTGCAAACTCTGTGAGCAGGAACTACGGCATGATCTCCCGCACTACATCACTGAATGCCCAGTTATTAGACCTTTCATACCAGTTGGCATGAGGTACCTGGAGCTTTGCAATTACTTTATTCACTCTCGTATTCTTGAAGATATCCTCACAGTATACCCAAAATTTGCCAGTGCAGGCTATTAAACACATGGCTCTGTATGACTAACCATCCTGCGAGATGGGGACGTGTATTACCACTGCTACCTTATTCAATCTTGTGTTGTTGATATCCTCAAAATGCATCCGGAGTCTGCCAGTGCAGACCGCTAATCACATGCCTCTGTATGACTAACCATCCTGTGTGATGGGGATTTTATAGCATCACCTAGTTAGCTTTTTTGACACACTGTACTCCACTTCATATAGTCTAGGTAGCTGCACTAATGCAGATGTACCTCATAACTTAATAAAAAAAAAAAAAAAAAAAAAAAAAATACCTGAGGCTACCTTGAGGTGCTTCCGGGCTTAGTGTCCCCGCGGCCCGGTCGTCGACCAGGCCTCCTGGTTGCTGGACTGATCAACCAGGCTGTTAGACGCGGCTGCTCGCAGCCTGACGTATGAGTCACAGCCTGGTTGATCAGGTATCCTTTGGAGGTGCTTATCCAGTTCTCTCTTAAACACTGTGAGGGGTTTGCCAGTTATGCCCCTTATGTGTAGTGGAAGCGTGTTGAACAGTCTCGGGCCTCTGATGTTGATAGAATTCTCTCTCAGAGTACCTGTTGCACCTCTGCTTTTCAACGGGGGTATTCTGCACATCCTGCCATGTCTTCTGGTCTCATGTGGTGTTATTTCTGTGTGCAGGTTTGGGACCAGCCCCTCAATTATTTTCCACGTGTAAATTATTATGTATCTCTCCCGCCTGCGCTCAAGGGAGTACAGATTTAGGCTCTTTAGTCGGTCCCAGTAATTTAGATGTTTTGGGACCGACTAAAGAGCCTAAATCTGTACTCCCTTGAGCGCAGGCGGGAGAGATACATAATAATTTACACGTGGAAAATAATTGAGGGGCTGGTCCCAAACCTGCACACAGAAATAACACCACATGAGACCAGAAGACATGGCAGGATGTGCAGAATACCCCCGTTGAAAAGCAGAGGTGCAACAGGTACTCTGAGAGAGAACTCTATCAACATCAGAGGCCCGAGACTGTTCAACACGCTTCCACTACACGTGAGCATAACTCACGTATTCTTGAAGATATCCTCACAGTATACCCAAAATTTGCAAGTGCAGGCTATTAAACACATGGCTCTGTATGACTAACCATCCTGCGAGATGGGGACTTGTATTACCACTGCTACCTTATTCAATCTTGTGTTGATGATATCCTCAAAATGCTTCCGAGTCTGCCAGTGCAGACTGCCCATCACATGTTGATACCTGGTTGATGGGGTTCTGGGAGTTCTTCTACTTCTCCAAGCCCGGCCCGAGGCCAGGCTTGACTTGTGAGAGTTTGGTCCAACAGGCTGTTGCTTGGAGCGGCCCGCAGGCCCACATACCCACTACAGCCCGGTTGGTCCGGCACTCCTTGGAGGAAACAATCTAGTTTCCTCTTGAAGATGTCCACGGTTGTTCCGGAAATATTTCTTATGCTCGCTGGGAGGACGTTGAACAACCGCGGACCTCTGATGTTTATACAGTGTTCTCTGATTGTGCCTATGGCACCTCTGCTCTTCAGTGGTTCTATTCTGCATTTTCTTCCATATCGGTCACTCCAGTACGTTGTTATTTTACTGTTTAGATTTGGTATTTGGCCCTCCAGCCAAGTACTTGGCCGTCCCTGTGGCTCACTGAGTACACAAATGAGCCACAGGGATGTTAGAAAGAACGTTTCCAGTGTCAGAGTAGTTAACAGATGGAATGCATTAGGCAGTGATGTGGTGGAGGCTGACTCCATACACAGTTTCAAATGTAGATATGATAGAGCCCAGTAGGCTCAGGAATCTGTACACCTGTTGATTGACGGTTGAGAGGCGGGACCAAAGAGCCAGAGCTCAACCCCCGCAAGCACAACTAGGTGAGTACATGACCCCAATATTTATGTTGACCAGTAGAAGCTGAAGGGACGACGACGTTTCGGTCCGTCCTGGACCATTCTCAAGTCGATTGTCACAATCGACTTGAGAATGGTCCAGGACGGACCGAAACGTCGTCGTCCCTTCAACTTCTAGTGTGTGGTCTGGTCAACATACTTCAGCCACGTTATTGTGACTCATCGCCCAATATTTATGTTTCATTCCAGTATTACACCTCCAGGCCAACACGGAATTGCAGCTAGAACAATTGCAAGAATTATTCAACAAAGGAACAGCTTTTGTTCATTCCAGGAAAGCTGGACTACATCACGTTCCAGCAAGGACTTTAGTTCTTGGAACAAGCCAGTTGGTATTCCAGGAAAGCTGGACTACATCACGTTCCAGCAAGGACTTTAGTTCTTGGAACAAGCCAGTTGGTATTCCAGGGAAGATGGGCGTAAGTCACTTTACCTGGAAATGAGTTTGTCTTTTTAACTGGCTTAAAGTGTGGTTGTGGCTACCATGATCTAATTACCCATATATAATGGTTACCATGATCTAATTACCCATATATAATGGTTACCATGATCTAATTACCCATATATAATGGTTACCATGATCTAATTACCCATATATAATGGTTACCATGATCTAATTACCCATATATAATGGTTACCATGATCTAATTACCCATATATAATGGTTACCATGATCTAATTACCCATATATAATGGTTACCATGATCTGGTTACCATGATCTATTACCCATATATAATGGTTACCATGATCTAATTACCCATATATAATGGTTACCATGATCTAATTACCCATATATAATGGTTACCATGATCTAATTACCCTATATAATGGTTACCATGATCTAATTACCCATATATAATGGTTACCATGATCTAATTACCCATATATAATGGTTACCATGATCTAATTACCCATATATAATGGTTACCATGATCTAATTACCCATATATAATGGTTACCATGATCTAATTACCCATATATAATGGTTACCATGATCTAATTACCCATATATAATGGTTACCATGATCTAATTACCCATATATAATGGTTACCATGATCTAATTACCCATATATAATGGTTACCATGATCTAATTACCCATATATAATGGTTACCATGATCTAATTACCCATATATAATGGTTACCATGATCTAATTACCCATATATAATGGTTACCATGATCTAATTACCCATATATAATGGTTACCATGATCTAATTACCCATATATAATGGTTACCATGATCTAATTACCCATATATAATGGTTACCATGATCTAATTACCCATATATAATGGTTACCATGATCTAATTACCCATATATAATGGTTACCATGATCTAATTACCCATATATAATGGTTACCATGATCTAATTACCCATATATAATGGTTACCATGATCTAATTACCCATATATAATGGTTACCATGATCTAATTACCCATATATAATGGTTACCATGATCTAATTACCCATATATAATGGTTACCATGATCTAATTACCTATATATAATGGTTACCATGATCTATTACCCATATATAATGGTTACCATGATCTAATTACCCATATATAATGGTTACCATGATCTAATTACCCATATATAATGGTTTCCATGATCTAACAACCCATATATAATGGCTACCATGATCTAATTACCCATATATAATGGTTACCATGATCTAATTACCCATATATAATGGTTTACCATGATCTAACAACCATATATAATGGCTACCATGATCTAATTACCCATATATAATGGTTACCATGATCTAAACTACCCATATATAATGATTACCATGATATAACACAGCCCATATATAATGGTTACCATGATCTAACATAACCCATCGGCCGAATGGCTACCATGATATAACAAGTGATATAATGGTACCATGATCGATAACGGGCGCCGGCGATATATAATGGGCTACCATGATATCACCCTATGCCCCTGTTACCTAGCAGTAAAATGGCTACCTAGGTGTTAGTCAGCTGTCACGGGCTGCTTCCTGGGGGTGGAGGCCTGGTCGAGGACCGGGCCGCGGGGACACTAACACAGCCCGAAATCATCTCAAGCTACCCTCAATATAACAAGCCATATATAATGGCCACCATGATATAACACAACCCATATATAATGGCTACCATGATATAACAAGCCATATATAATGGCCACCATGATATAACACAACCCATATATAATGGCTACCATGATATAACAAGCCATATATAATGGCTACCATGATATAACAAGCCATATATAATGGCCACCATGATATAACACAACCCATATATAATGGCCACCATCCCAACTTTACACAGTGACTTACTACCTGTGAACTACCCGTGTGCCATACTTCAAGTCTGGGTGTCCCGGCATTACCTTGGTCCATCCTGCCCTCTTACAAAGAGCGTCGCTTTTCGGCCGTATGCGTGACTTAAGGCCAACAAATGGTCGTACTAGAAAATGGAAGCTGTTGGCGAAAGTTGACGTGCTGTCCCGTTTTCTGTTTTGGGTCCTCTGGTAGGTTAGGATAAGGGCACTTTAAATTGATCGTTTTCTTGACGTTGGGGAACCTTAAGAGGATGGATTGCTTGATTAACGAGACTGTTGCTATTTGCAGAGCCACAAAGCCGTCACACTCCGGTTTATTAGGCTTGATACGTAGTTGATGGGGTTCTGGGAGTTGTTCTACTCCCCAAGCCCGGCCCGAGGCCAGGCTTGACTTGTGAGAGTTTGGTCCACCAGGCTGTTGCTTGGAGCAACAACAATTTAATATACCCCACATACGAGACCCACATCTCTTGCCTCCATCATGGCGCCTCGGTATTCACTAAGCAGTTTACGAGCTCCTAAGCTCTAAGAGATCGTCCATAACAATAACAGCCTTCGGTGAGGACGATGTCTTAAGTGCTTCCGAGCTCGTAAACCAAGGAACTATGTGGAAGTAAGAGGTATACGTCTCGTAAGTGCTTGATGAATCCTGGTCCTGGAACATGACATATGATAAAACACTAACTGACCTAATACGTAGCATTTTTTTACAGAAACGGAACATCTAATCCGTTAAAAATCTGACGTATTAGAAAACGTTAAACCACCGCAATATTTCAGCGCAGGTAAACAATCCCTTGCCCGGGGATTGAACCCAGGTCCCTCGGTTGTAAGCCGAGGACGCAGACTACTGCGCTACAACATGGGAGTACTATCGCCGCCCATGTAACTATCCTTGTTTCACATGGGTGCCCCGCCCTCCACGGGCCACGTGTCCGTTTGTTTACAAACAAAGAGTCTAGAATGTTATCCCAGTCAGTTACCGCGCGCGTACACTCGCCTCTCTCTCATAATGTCACCTTTCACCACACAAGTCACCCAGGTACATCTACCCAGACACTCGGCCAACCAGCCAGCCGGCCAACCAGCCAGCCGGCCAACCAGCCAGCCGGCCAACCAGCCAGCCGGCCAATCAGCCAGTCAACCAGCCAGCCGGTCAACCAGCCAGCCAGTCAACCAGCCACCCGCCAGCCGGCCAACCAGCCAGCCGGCCAACCAGCCAGCCGGCCACCCGGCCACCCAGCAGCCGGCCAACCAGCCAGCCGGCCAACCAGCCAGCCGGTCAACCAGCCAACCGGTCAACCAGCCAGCCGGTCAACCAGCCACCCGGTCAACCAGCCACCCGGTCAACCAGCCACTCAGCCAGGCAACTAATTACTCAACCAGCCAGCCAATATACTCACACCACCTTCCTCACCCACCCATCACAGCTTGCACGAACCATCATCGTCTCACCTGGAAAGAAAACGACATTAGTACATTCACACAACTACTGTATGTACTCGTGTATGTTATATCAACAATTGTCTAACTAGCTTCACAAGGGTGCCATTTTGCTAAACTCTATAGTTCTACAAGAACTAGAGAGTTCTATAGAGAACTATAGAACCACAGCCCGGAGCAGCCGGGCTGTGGTGGGTATGTGGGCCTGCGGGCCGCTCCAAGCAACAGCCTGGTGGACCAAACTCTCACAAGTCAAGCCTGGCCTCGGGCCGGGCTTGGGGAGTAGAACAACTCCCAGAACCCCATCAACCAGGTATCAACCAGGTATCAACCAGGTATCAACCAGGTATCAACCAGGTATAGAGTTCATTTCCTGGACCCATTATGTGCCTCTGTAACCCTTTTCACCACCGCCCCAGGGGTAGGT
>NW_025559931.1:12500-15854 GCF_020424385.1 Procambarus clarkii
GTTTTTGTCTATATCCGAGATAAGAATAAGATATAGCAGCGGTGCAAGGACTGTGCCCTGGGGTTATCTTGAGATGATTTCGGGGCTCAGCTACGCCACGGCGACGCCACGGCCATCGACCAGGCCTCCTCGTTGCTGGACTGGTCAACGGCGTGACTGTCATAGTGGTTGAGTAACTGTGACAGACAGGATCTTCCCGCTCTAAATCCACGTTACCTTAGGTTGAGTAGTTCATCATTTTCCATAAAACTGGACGCTAGGTCAGAAGGGTTGTTAAGAGATAAACAAGCTGGACTTGTAATAACTTGGTCGAACAGGCTGTTAGGTCCCTCTAATTGCTTTATTGACAATCATCAGGGAGTCGGTCGGCCGAGCGGACAGCGCACTGGACTTGTGATCCTGTGGTCCCGGGTTCGATCCCGGGCGCCGGCGAGAAACAATGGGCAGAGTTTCTTTCACCCTATGCCCCTGTTACCTAGCAGTAAAATAGGTACCTGGGTGTTAGTCAGCTGTCACGGGCTGCTTCCTGGGGGGTGGAGGCCTGGTCGAGGACCGGGCCGCGAGGACACTAAAGCCCCGAAATTATCTCAAGATATCTCAAGATGATACATATGGGGTGACGAGGCATGGCTCCAGACCTCTTGACAAATGGTCACAATTAAGAGACACATTGCGTAATTAGGGACGCCCCTTTGGACGCCAGGTGATTATTGTAAAGGGGGCAAGGGAACTATCAGGGAAAAGCGTGAAGCCATTACGACTATATAGCATATGGATGGGGGTCAGGATAAGAATTTGGGATTGGACGGGAGGGAAAGGAATGGTGCCCAACCACTTGGACAGTCGGGGATTGAACGCCGACCTGTAATGGAGGCAAGCTAACTTGAGTATGCCTAGAGTATGTTTTTGTTGTTAAAGATTCGCTACTTGGAACAAACAGTTCCAAGTAGCACGGGCTATGGTGAGCCCGTAGATACCTAGAGTAGATTCTGAGAGTTGTTCTACTCCCCGAGCCCGCTAGGCTTGTACGGCGACAGCTTGGTCCAACAGGGCTGTTGCTTGGAGCGGCCCGCAGGCCCACATACCCACTGTACAAAATCTCCAGTAGTATTTTGGTGAACACTTCACAAAGGGTCGTCGGGGCAGCGGGAAATCACACGCTGCTGTATAGATTATGGGAATGAGGTCCTTATTGATTACTGCTGACCACGCAATCTCCAATTCACAGTGAATGTAATATTTTGAAATTGTAGGCAAATGTGGGAATCATTCTCACCACCACTCGGGAGTAAAGAATACCCTGATCAACCAGGCTGTGGTTGACGCAACCAGGCTGTGGGAGTGAACGATATGGAAGAAAATGCAGAATAGAACCAGTGAAGAGCAGAGGTGCTTATCCAGTTCTCTCTTGAACACTGTGAGGGGTCGGCCAGTTATGTCCCTTATGTGTAGTGGAAGCGTGTTGAACAGTCTCGGGCCTCTGATGTTGATAGTTCTCTCTTGAACACTGTGAGGGGTCGGCCAGTTATGTCCCTTATGTGTAGCGGAAGCGTGTTGAACAGTTCTCTCTGAACACTGTGAGGGGGGCCTCTGATGTTGATAGTTCTCTCTTGAACACTGTGAGGGGTCGGCCAGTTATGTCCCTTATGTGTAGCGGAAGCGTGTTGAACAGTCTCGGGCCTCTGATGTTGATAGTTCTCTCTTGAACACTGTGAGGGGTCGGCCAGTTATGTCCCTTATGTGTAGCGGAAGCGTGTTGAACAGTCTCGGGCCTCTGATGTTGATAGTTCTCTCTTGAACACTGTGAGGGGTCGGCCAGTTATGTCCCTTATGTGTAGTGGAAGCGTGTTGAACAGTCTCGGGCCTCTGATGTTGATAGTTCTCTCTTGAACACTGTGAGGGGTCGGCCAGTTATGTCCCTTATGTGTAGTGGAAGCGTGTTGAACAGTCTCGGGCCTCTGATGTTGATAGTTCTCTCTTGAACACTGTGAGGGGTCGGCCAGTTATGTCCCTTATGTGTAGTGGAAGCGTGTTGAACAGTCTCGGGCCTCTGATGTTGATAGTTCTCTCTTGAACACTGTGAGGGGTCGGCCAGGTCCCTTATGTGTAGTGGAAGCGTGTTGAACAGTCTCGGGCCTCTGTTGATAGTTCTCTCTTGAACACTGTGAGGGGTCGGCCAGTATGTCCCTTATGTGTAGTGGAAGCGTGTTGAACAGTCTCGGGCCTCTGATGTTGATAGTTCTCTCTTGAACACTGTGAGGGGTCGGCCAGTTATGTCCCTTATGTGTAGCGGAAGCGTGTTGAACAGTCTGAACACGGGCCTCTGATGTTGATAGTTCTCTCTTGAACACTGTGAGGGGTCGGCCAGTTATGTCCCTTATGTGTAGTGGAAGCGTGTTGAACAGTCTCGGGCCTCTGATGTTGATAGTTCTCTCTTGAACACTGTGAGGGGTCGGCCAGTTATGTCCCTTATGTGTAGTGGAAGCGTGTTGAACAGTCTCGGGCCTCTGATGTTGATAGTTCTCTCTTGAACACTGTGAGGGGTCGGCCAGTTATGTCCCTTATGTGTAGTGGAAGCGTGTTGAACAGTCTCTGGCCTCTGATGTTGATAGTTCTCTCTTGAACACTGTGAGGGGTCGGCCAGTTATGTCCCTTATGTGTAGCGGAAGCGTGTTGAAGAGTCTCGGGCCTCTGATGTTGATAGTTCTCTCAGAGTACCTGTTGCACCTCCGCTCTTCGACGGGGGTATTCTGCACATCCTGCCATGTCTTCTGGTCTCATGTGATGTTATTTCTGTGTGCAGGAGACGCCTGTTAATTTACCCTTGGCAGATATTAGAGGGACTATCTCCACTTCCTCCCACAGCTCCTGACGAAAGAAATGATAGTAACCTTGTCCTCCGTGTGTGTGTGTGTGTGTGTGTGTGTGTGTGTGTGTGTGTGTGTGTGTGTGTAGGGGCGTGTGTGTAAGGGCGTGTGTGCGCTCACCTAGTTGTACTTGCGGGGTATGAGCTTCAGCTCTTGGTCCCAGCCTTCAATCAACTGGTGTTTATTGTACCAAGCCTTTTGGATGCTGCCAAAACTGCCAAACTGAATCCGTGTGTGTGTGAAGGTGGAAGTGCACGCTTGCTTATCTTTAAGTACGGGGGAAGAGTCTAGCTCTAGGGACCCGCCTCCTGCTCTTGGGTACCTATAGTGCCTTTTTAAACACAACACAAGACGTTCGACGTACATTAATGAGTTTGGCTGGATGAGCTTCAGTTGGTTCTGCGGGATCAATGTCCCCGCGGCGTGGTCAAGCAGACTGTTAGACGCTGCTGCTTGCAGTCAAACAGCTCGGCTGATCAGGTATCCT
>NW_025559932.1:0-12696 GCF_020424385.1 Procambarus clarkii
CTGCTGTTTTAGAGAACCATGCGAAGGAGCCTAAGGACGTGTATTGACGAATTGTCGACATAGTGTCTCGTTGTTGCCAGAGAAAAGGAGCAAATGTTTTCCCATTATTTTGTTTTTAGGCTCCAGTCTTTTCCCTCAATGCAAGGTGCTAGTTCTCGTTCCGGTGCGGTCGCGATCATGTGCTCACCTCACTTAGATGTGCTTATTCTGGAGGAAATCGAGCCGAAAAATTACTTTTCTCCAGAAATCGAATGTTGGTACATCACACTTTTTCGTTATATGTTCTGAGCAGGGTGCTGACTGGCCGAACATTTGAAACTCAAATGAACGATTTAATGACATGTCCTTAACGTAGTCGATACATATTGGGTACACTCGGTGTTTTTTGCACATTCCTCATGGGTAATCTGCTGTTTTAGAGAACCATGCGAAGGAGCCTACAGACGAGTATTGACGAATTGTCGACATAGTGTCTCGTTGTTTAGAGAGAAAAGGAGCAAATGTTTCAATTTTCGTTTTTTGGCTCCAGTATTTTCCCTTAATGCAAGGTGTTTGTTCTCGGTTACGGTGCATTCGCGATCATGTGCTCACCTCACTTAGATGTGCTTATTCTGGAGAAAATCGAGCCGAAAAATTTACCTTTCTGCAGAAATCGGGTGTGGTACATCAGACTTTTTCTTTATATGTTCAGAGCAGGGTGCTTATTGGCGACCATTTGAAACTAATTTGAACGATGTAACGACATCACCTTAACGTATTAGATATATATATGGTTGACTCGGTGTCGCTGTCATTTTCCGCACGGGTAACCTGCTGTCAGAGAGAACCATGCCAGGGAGCCTTCTGACGGATATTGGCGTATTGGCAACATTTGTCTCGTTGTTGGAAACTTTGGTGGGAATCTCAATTCAAACATTAACTATATTATGTTCTTAACACAATTCACAATGGAGTATGCTTAGACTGAGTAAAAACTTCCCTCATCCAATATTTAATGGAGTTAAATTTGTTGAATCTTTAATGCCTCAATTGCATCGTTTAAATCTTAGCAGCGCAAAGATTTAAAGACTTCAAATACAAAGTTCAAAATACACTGAATACAACACCATGAAAAGTGGATGAATTGCAATCGGTGAGGTATGCACATGTAAGCTGCAAAGCTGAAGTACTGTGCTTTATTAAAAGAATTTTTTTAGGAGGGATATTCCTGCGCGGGCCCTAAGCCTCTGGTTGGCTTACTAAGTGTTCTTTATATGTTCAGAGCAGGGTGCTTATTGGGCGACCATTTGAAACTCATTTGAACGATGTAACCTTAACATCACATTAACGTATTCGATATATATAGTGTAGACTCGGTGTTGGTGTCATTTTCCGCACGGGTAACCTGCTGTCTGAGAGAACCATGCGAGGTAGCCTTCTGACAGATATTGGCGTATTGGCAACATTTGTCTCGTTGTGGTAAAATTGGTGGGAATCTCAATTCAAACATAAACTATATTATACACTATGTTTGCATCCCATCCTGGCCGAACATTTGAAACTAAAATGAACGATGTAATGACATCCCCTTAACGTATTCGATACATACAGGGTAGACTCGGTGTTTTTTGCACATTCCTCATGTGTAATCTGCTGTTTTAGAGAACCATGCGAAGGAGCCTACAGACGAGTATTGACGAATTGTCGACATAGTGTCTCGTTGTTTCGAGAGAAAAGGAGCAAATGTTTCAATTTTCGTTTTTTGGAGCCAGTATTTTCCCTTAATGCAAGGTGTTTGTTCTCGGTTACGGTGCATTCGCGATCATGTGCTCACCTCACTTAGATGTGCTTGTTCTGGAGAAAATCTAGCCGAAAAATTTACCTTTCTACAGAAATCGGGTGTGGTACATCAGACTTTTTCTTTATATGTTCAGAGCAGGGTGCTTACTGGGCGACCATTTGAAACTAATTTGAACGATGTAAAGACATCACCTTAACGTATTAGATATATATAGGGTAGACTCGGTGTCGCTGTCATTTTCCGCACGGGTAACCTGCTGTCTGAGAGAACCATGCAAAGGAGCCTTCTGACGGACCATTTGAAACAAATTTGAACGATGTAACGACATCACCTTAACGTATTAGATATATATAGGGTAGACTCGGTGTCGCTGTCATTTTCCTCACGGGTAACCTGCTGTCTGAGAGAACCATGCGAGGGAGCCTTCTGACGGATATTGGCGTATTGGCAACATTTGTCTCGATGTGGGAAACTTTGGTGGGAATCTCAATTCAAACATTTACTATATTATACACTATGTTTGCATCCCATCCTCAAAACAAAGAGCTTATCAATTCCATGTCGCAAAATAAATTTCCTTAACACAATTCACAATGGAGTATGCTTAGACTGAGTAAAATCTTCCCTCATCCAATGTTTAATGGAGTAAAATTTGTTGAATCATTAATGCCTCATTAAATCTTATGCAGTGCAAAGATTTAAAGACTTCAAATACAAAGTTCAAAATACACTGAATACAACACCATGAAAAGTGGATGAATTGCAATCGGTGAGGTATGCACATGTAAGCTGCAAAGCTGAAGTACTGTGCTTTATTAAAAGAATTTTTTTAGGAGGGATATTCCTGCGCGGGCCCTAAGCCTCTGGTTGGCTTACTAAGTGTTCTTTATATGTTCAGAGCAGGGTGCTTATTGGGCGACCATTTGAAACTCATTTGAACGATGTAACGACATCACCTAACGTATTCGATATATAGTGTAGACTCGGTGTTGGTGTCATTTTCCGCACGGGTAACCTGCTGTCTGAGAGAACCATGCGAGGTAGCTTTCTGACAGATACTGACGTATTGGCAACATTGTGGTAAACTTTGGTGGGTATCTCAATTCAAACATAAACTATATTATACACTATGTTTGCATCCCATCCTGGCCGAACATTTGAAACTAAAATGAACGATGTAATGACATCCCCTTAACGTATTCGATACATATAGGGTAGACTCGGTGTTTTTTGCACATTCCTCATGTGTATTCTGCTGTTTTAGAGAACCATGCGAAGGAGCCTTCTGACGGATATTGGCGTATTGGCAACATTTGTCTCGTTGTGGGAAACTTTGGTGGAAATCTCAATTCAAACATAAACTATATTATACACTATGTTTGCATCCCATCCTGGCCGAACATTTGTAACTCAAATGAACGATGTAATGACATCACCTTAACGTATTCGATACATATAGGGTAGACTCGGTGTTTTTTGCAAATTCCTCATGTGTAATCTGCTGTTTTAGAGAACCATGCGAAGGAGCCTACAGACGAGTATTGACGAATTGTCGACATGCGAAGTCTCGTTGTTTCGAGAGAAAAGGAGCAAATGTTTCAATTTTCGTTTTTTGGATCCAGTATTTTCCCTTAATGCAAGGTGTTTGTTCTCGGTTACGGTGCATTCGCGATCATGTGCTCACCTCACTTAGATGTGCTTATTCTGGAGAAAATCGAGCCGAAAAATTTACCTTTCTGCAGAAATCGGGTGTGGTACATCAGACTTTTTCTTTATATGTTCAGAGCAGGGTGCTTATTGGGCGACCATTTGAAACTCATTTGAACGATGTAACGACATCACCTTAATGTATTAGATATATATAGGGTTGACTCGGTGTCGCTGTCATTTCCGCACGGGTAACCTGCTGTCTGAGGAGAACCATGCGAGGGAGCCTTCTGACGGACCATTTGAAACTAATTTGAACGATGTAACGACATCACCTTAAAGTATTAGATATATATAGGGTATACTCGGTGTCGCTGTCATTTTCCGCACGGGTAACCTGCTGTCTGAGAGAACCATGCGAGGGAGCCTTCTGTCGGATATTGGCGTATTGGCAACATTTGTCTCGTTGTGGGAAACTTTGGGGGGAATCTCAATTCAAACATTGACTATATTATACACTATGTTTGCAATCCCATCCTCAAAATAAAGAGCTTATCAATTCCATGTCGCATATAATAACTGTTTTTAACACAAATCACAATGGAGTATGCTTAGACTGAGTAAAAACTTCCCTCATCCAATGTTTAATGGAGTAAAATTGTTGAATCATTAATGCCTCTTTAAATCTTAGGCAGCGCAAAGATTTAAAGACTTCCAATACAAAGTTCAAAATACACTGGAATACAACACCATGAAAAGTGGATGAATTGCAATCGGTGAGGTATGCACATGTAAGCTGCAAAGCTGAAGTTCTGTGCTTTATTAAAGAATTTTTGTAGGAGGGATATTCCTGCGTGGGCCCTAAGCCTCTGGTTGGCTTACTAAGTGTTCTTTATATGTTCAGAGCAGGGTGCTTATTGGGCGACGATTTGAAAATCATTTGAACGATGTAACTACATCACCTTAACGTATTCGATATATATAGGGTAGAGTCGGTGTCGCTGTCATTTTCCGCACGGGTATCCTGCTGTCTGAGAGAACCATGCGAGGTAGCCTTCTGACAGATACTGGCGTATTGGCAACATTGTTTCGTTGTGGTAAACTTTGGTGGGAATCTCAATTCAAACATAAAACTATATTATACATTATGTTTGCATCCATACTGGCCGAACATTGAAACTCAAATTAACGATTTAAGACATGACCTTAACGTAATCGATACATATAGGGTAGACTCGGTGTTTTTTTCACATTCCTCATGGGTAATCTGATGTTTTAGAGAACAATGCGAAGGAGCCTTCAGACGAGTATTGACGAATTGTCGACATAGTGTCTCGTTGTTGCTAGAGAAAAGGAGCAAATGTTTCCCATTATTTGTTTTTAGGCTCCAGTCTTTTCCCTCAATGCAAGGTGCTAGGTCTCGTTTCCTGTGCGGTCGCGATCATGTGCTCACCTCACTTAGATGTGCTTATTCTGGAGGAAATCGAGCCGAAAAATTTACCTTTCTCCAGAAATCGAATGTGGTACATCACACTTTTTCGTTATATGTTCTGAGCAGGGTGCTTACTGGCCGAACATTTGAAACTCAAATGAACGATTTAATGACATGACCTTAACGTAATCGATACATATATTAGGTTAGACTCATATAGGTGTTTTTGCACATTCCTCATGGGTAATCTGCTGTTTTAGAGAACCATGCGAAGGGAGCCTACAGACGAGTATTGACGAATTGTCGACATAGTGTCTCGTTGTTTCGAGAGGAAAAGGAGCAAATGTTTCAATTTTCGTTTTTTGGCTCCAGTATTTTCCCTTAATGCAAGGTGTTTGTTCTCGGTTACGGTGCATTCGCGATCATGTGCTCACCTCACTTAGATGTGCATATTCTTTGGAGAAAATTGAGCCGAAAATTTACCTTTCTGCAGAAATCGGGTGTGGTACATCAAACTTTTTTCTTTATATGTTCAGAGCAGGGTGCTTATTGGGCGACCATTTGAAACTAATTGGGAACGATGTAACGACATCACCTTAACGTATTAGATATGTATAGGGTAGACTTTGTGTCGCAGTCATTTTCCGCACGGGTAACCTGCTGTCTGAGAGAACCATGCGAGGGAGCCTTCTGACGGACCATTTGAAACTAATTTGAACGATGTAACGACATCACCTTAACGTATTAGATATATATAGGGTAGACTCGTTTGTCGCTGTCATTTTCCGCACGGATAACCTGCTGTCTGATAGAACCATGCGAGGGAGCCTTCTGACGGATATTGGCGCATTGGCAACATTTGTCTCGTTGTGGGAATCTTGGTGGGAATCTCATTTCAAACATTAACTATATTATACACTATGTTTGCATCCCATCCTCAAAATAAAGAGCTTATCAATTCCATGTCGCAATATAAATGTTCTTAACACAATTCACAATGGAGTATGCTTAGACTGAGTAAAAACTTCCCTCATCCAATGTTTAATGGAGTAAAATTTGTTGAATCATTAATGCCTCATTAAATCTTATGCAGAGCAAAGATTTAAAGACTTCAAATACAAAGTTCAAAATACACTGAATACAACACCATGATAAGTGGATGAATTGCAATCTGGTGAGGTTATGCACATGTAAGCTGCAAAGCTGAAGTACTGTGCTTTATTAAAAGAATTTTTTTAGGAGGGATATTCCTGCGCGGGCCCTAAGCCTCGGGTTGGCTTACTAAGTGTTCTTTATATGTTCAGAGCAGGGTGCTTATTGGGCGACGATTTGAAACTAATTTGAACGATGTAACTACATCACCTTAAACGTATTCGATATATATAGGGTAGACTCGGTGTCGCTGTCATTTTCCGCACGGGTATCCTGCTGTCTGAGAGAAGCATGCGAGGTAGCCTTCTGACAGATACTGGCGTATTGGCAACATTTGTTTCGTTGTGGGTAAACTTTGGTGGGAATCTCAATTCAAACATAAACTATATATACACTCTGTTTGCATCCCATCCTGGCCGAACATTTGCAACTCAAATGAACGATGTAATGACATCAACTTAACGTATTCGATACCTATAGGGTAGACTTGGTGTTTTTTGCCCATTCCTCATGTGTAATCTGCTGTTTTAGAGAACCATGCGAAGGAGCCTACAGACGAGTATGAGGAATTGTCGACATAGTGTCTCGTTGTTGCCAGAGAAAAGGAGCAAATGTTTCCCATTATTTTGTTTTTAGGCTCCAGTCTTTTCCTCAATGCAAGGTGCTAGTTCTCCGTTTCCGGTGCGGTCGCGATCATGTGGTCACCTCACTTAGATGTGCTTATTCTGGAGGAAATCGAGCCGAAAAATTTACCTTTCTCCAGAAATCGAATGTGGTTACATCACACTTTTTCGTTATATGTTCTGAGCAGGGTGCTTACTGGCCGAACATTTGAAACTCAAATGAACGATTTAATGACATGACCTTAACGTAATCGATACATATGGGGTAGACTCATATAGGTGTTTTTTGCACATTCCTCATGGGTAATCTGCTGTTTTAGAGAACCATGCGAAGGAGCCTACAGACGAGTATTGACGAATTGTCGACATAGTGTCTCGTTGTTTCGAGAGAAAAGGAGCAAATGTTTCAATTTTCGTTTTTTGGCTCCAGTATTTTCCTTAATGCAAGGTGTTTGTTCTCGGTTACGGTGCATTCGCGATCATGTGCTAACCTCACTTAGATGTGCATATTCTGGAGAAAATCGAGCCGAAAAATTTACCTTTCTGCAGAAATCGGGGTGTGGTACATCAGACTTTTTCTTCATATGTTCAGGAGGGTGGCTGATTGGGCGACCATTTAAAACTAATTTGAAAGATGTAAAGACATCACCTTAAACGTATTAGATATATATAGGGTATACTGGGGGTCGCTGTCATTTTCCGCACGGGTAACCTGCTGTCTGAGAGAACCATGCGAGGGAGCCTTCTGACGGACACATTTGAAACTAATTTGAACGATGTAACGACAGCACCTTAACGTATTAGATATATATAGGGTAGACTCGGTGTCGCTGTTCATTTTTCCGCACGGGTAAACCTGCTGTCTGAGAGAACCATGCGAGGGAGCCTTTCTGACGGATATTGGCGTAGTAAGAACATAAGAACAAAGGCAACTGCAGAAGGCCTGTTGGCCCATACGAGGCAGCTCCTATTTATAACTGATTGATTGATGATTGATATGATTAGCCACCAAGAGGTGGCACGGGCATGAATAGCCCGTAAGTGGTAAAAAAAAATTTTCCCAGTGTTCTGAGGTTGCATTTAACCATCAAGCTGTTATCGTGGGGGAGGATACTGCTTCACAGTCTTTATGAGGGTGTCCAGCTGCTGGACACCTTTGTTGACCAGGAGAGTGGCTGTGTTGATGGCTTCAGGGTGGCCACTGCATGATTCAGGAACTCTTAAAGCTCTTCTAAGGTCATTGGTTGCTTCACATTCCAGAAGATAGTGAAGTAATGGCTTTTCTGTGACAGTTTGGCAGAAGATGCACTCTCTCTGACGGGGTCACCAATCTCCCAGTGCATCTGTAACCTAGACGTAGTCTATGTAGCCTAACTGCTATTTCCCTGTGGATTCCTTTTGGGATATTAACCTTTAAATTTGGTTGCCTGAAGATACCATGTTGCAGATGGCGAACCTTCAGCTATTCTCTGGTGTAGGTAGGCTTGTTGAGATGTGAGAGTTTTTTGGTGATGATGTTTTTATGTTCTCTAGGCTGGTTTGAATTGTTTTATGTATCACTGGATGACGAGTTGCCAATTAGCAATTTCATCAGCTTTTCATTTAATGGGATTCCAATATGGGATGGGATCCAGTTTAAAGTTATGTTGAGGCCTTTGCCTTTAGCGACTGCTCCTTGATACAAAATGGTGGTAATTATTTCCACATTATCTTTCACTGTTTTTGTCCTAGTATTTGAAGTGCAGCTTTTGAGTCTGTGTGTATGATTGCATTTTGAGTGTTTTGTGCAATCACATATGCGAATGCCTGTTGTATGGCGAACAGCTCAGTTTGGGGTGATGATACTAGTCCTCCCAGTCTCCAATATGCCTGAACGCTGGTCGTGCAAAGAGCAGCGCCAGCACTCTCATTTTCTGTGTCCACCGATCCGTCTGTGAAGATGTGGGTGGCTCCTGCTACTGCTATGCTATACATTTGCTCTTCTATTATGCGCCTTAGGATTGTCGGATCATAGGCAGCCTTTTTCATTGGGAGACTTTCTATTACTATTTTGAAAGTAGGCTCTTCCCACGGCGCGGAAGGAGTGTAATTTGGGTGTGGATGATCACCCTCTCTATCAAGAATCATGTTTTTAAATGTAGTCTGTTTAGGATTTTCCTGCTCTTGCAACCCAAGAGTTTCCATTGTTTTGGCCTAGTCCAACCACCAAGGCCTGCCGTACTGGGATTGGATCAGAAGAAATAATTATCTTACTGATAATTGTAGCTGTCCTTTGTGATATTCTTTCTTGTAGAGAGGGCAAACCCGTCTCCAGTCTAAAGAGTTTCAAGCCTGGTCCACATGGGAGCTCCCAGTGCAGCTCTCATAGCATTGTTTTGGGCAACTTCAAGCTTTTTCCACGGTTGGTGTGATAGATTTTGTGAGTGCAGGTGCGGCATAATCGATCACTTGATCTGACTGCCTGTACATAGTATGTGCGAAGGACTTGCAGATTGGCTCCTCCAGAAAGGGAAGTTAGCGACCTGAGGATTGCCGTCCGGGCCGCAGTTCGCTCTCTCAAGTATGTGACCTCAGCATTAAAATTCATGTGTGTGTCCAGGATGATTCCTAGATACTGATAGGTGTCGACCCATTCTATTGGTTGACCCTGTACTGTGAGTTGGATGTTGGGCTTCGCTATTTTTATGGGCATGGCCTTTGACTTTGAGGGGTTGAGTTTGATCCCAATCTGTTTTGCCTCTTTACTGATGCAGTCTAAGCATTTGGGTGCAAGGCGCGCCGCATCCCTTCCTTTTATGATGATGACAAAGTCGTCCGTGTAGTTTAGCAGCCTGCAGTGATGTGGGAGTTTCAACCTCATTATTCTTTCCATTAAACAGTTGAAGAGAAGAGGGCTAAGAATACCTCCTTGCGGTGTACCATATTTGTCTGGTCTCTCGATGTACATGTTCCTTGACCTCACAAAGTAAGATCCTGTTGCGGTCACTTGGCTGCTTTTTGTATAGCTTTCTTGTTCTATTGAGTCTATTGAGTCTTAGTGGTTTGACACTTTCGCAGTAGTACCAATGATCTTTATGGTGTCCGGTGGACTGTTTTTTCAGTGGGATTGAGTGGTTGGCTGCACTTTGAATCGCTTTGACAAATTTTTGTTCTGCCTGATTAATGTCTTCGGGAAGATCATAGCTTCTTTGCCACTCTGAAATGAGGTTTTGAAATCGGTCCCAGTTTGCTAAAGCAAAGTTCCAGGCTTCAGATGATGGGGCGGAGGTGGGGTGGGTAGGTCTAACTGAAGATCAATTTGGACCCCATAGTGGTCGCTTGTGAGTGTGGGCTCAACTGACCATGTTGCTGCATCTCTTAGGGAGGCTGAAACGAAGGTTAGGTCTAATCTGCCTCCTTGGATGTGGGTAGGTTCATTCTTGTTTAAGGATTTGTATTTCTGGAAGCTGGTCCAGTAGTATGTGTAATGTGTATGCCGGCTTCATTTGTTTTGTTCGAGCCCAGTGCCAATCGATGATGGGCATTAAATCTCCACAAATGATTGTGTTTGTTGTTGTCGCGTGTCCAAATAACACAGAGAGATCCATTTCGGCTTGTGGAGACCTGTACACATTGAACACTTCAAGTTTGTCGTGTCTTAGCTCAATGGTGACTCCCATTACCTCTGTCCCTGCTCCACAATTGGGTGGGCTGGTTATGGATTTGGAGATCAGGTCACTTTTACATAGATTGCACATCCCCGGGATTGCCCATTGATCCATGGAAGGAAGAAGCCTCGATAGCCTGAGATTTTAGGCTCTAATCCGGCTCGAAGCAAGCTCTCCTGTAGTATCAGGATGTCTATGCCTTTGGTTGCTGCTATGCATTGCACGTGTTGCAATTTAGTGCGCAGTCCTTGCGCATTCCATTGCAGGATCTTTAGAATTCTAGGTTCTTGGAATGTGCTGATAATTCCGTGGTATCCATGGAGTCTGATGAACACGCCATGGACGTTGCAATTGGGGTATAGGTTCTTAGTGGTCCCTGAATTGCCTCATCAATGTCGCCTTTCCGACGACCTGGACTCTATCTGCTTTTTATGGGGGTGCCTCTTGCCCTGCTGTCTTGACGGTATGGATATTACATCTTCGAATTTTTTTAGCTTGTGCTCAATTGTCTTCCGAGTCTCTGTGGTTTGCTTGATTCCATGTGAAGACAGCAGACTTTCGATTAACTCAGTGACCAAAGTTTTGAGCATTGGCCAGAGAGCGTTCAGTTCAGTGGGAGCACTATTTAATGTTGTGCAGGTTGAGGGCCTAGTGGCTTTTAGACCCTTCTCGGGTGGTAATTTGGCACTGGAATTGCTACTCTATTGGCCCAGTGTGCTTGCGTGGATGAAATGGGAGGCCGACTGCTTTGAACATGAGTCTTGTGTCCCCCATCTTTCTTTTTGTCCTGTACTGTCTTCTCACCCTCACCATGGCCGATGGTGAAGGGCCGTGTGCCCCCTCTTCCTGAATGGGTAGACCCCACGCGGTTTTAGTGGGCATGGGAGCTGGTTGTCGGAAAATCCGACACCATTTAATAATCATACAGATAATAGCTGTATTGTATAAACAAGTTACCCCATAGAAAACGTAACTTGTGGAATTTACCGTCTATAGAAAACGGGATATCATCACCACATACTATTATAATTCACCAGCTATTTTGCTGGGAATTTTCTTAAATACATTAGTCTTTGGACTTACCATCATAAAACATCTTATATAAATTAACTTAATTATCAATATTAAAGTAGAGTAAATGTGACCCTTCTATCACTTTCTGAAATGTGGACAATGTAAGCCAGGCGTCAGAGTGAGGAAGGAGGGGAGCCATTGTTGTGTCACCTCCGAGACGTGTGGAGCAAATTCGGCTCCTATCATTCTGGACAATGTCGGCCAGTAACGTCAATAGTATGGAGTGTTAAACAGCCATTGTTTATATTGAGACCAGAGGCTCACACGGGAGCAAATTCGGCTCCTGTTAAATTTACTTGGACGTAGTGTTATGGAAACCAAAGGTGTACCATTGTCAACACGCTGTCTACAAATTCAAGTTAAGTGTCTATCCGAAACCCGTTTATCAGTCATTTATGGCCATTAATGTCAGGATATAGGGTGACCCGGTTAGATCACGTGGAAGCCTCAAACTAAAGGTAATTAAGACAGGTCTTCAATGTTCCATGTACTGTATAGTGTTTTCTCTGATATAGCTTGTCATATATAGGATTCTGGCTTCACAGCTAGCGCACTTTTGACAGGTCAAGACGAGGATGGAAGACTTTGTGCACCAGTTACTGGGTGAGGAAGCTACCTCAAAGAGGATAATTTGGTGTCTACACCCTAGTTATACCTGGTGGACTAACCTGCTGTACTATAAGATAAGGAACCTTTTCAATGTATGTAGTTAATACTGTAGTTTGATTGGCTGCATATATATATAAACTAATAAACCCCCCCTAATGTGTAGAGGATCGATTTGTGAGATTAAGAAATTATTGCAGAAATACAGTCCACTTATCATTATACAAATCGCTATCGAAGTATATAAATTAACGTAAATATAAATTCATATAAATTAAATAAATATAAATCTCACAGGTCGGTTCCCACATTATTTGGACCTTCGGAACCGGAATATTTGGTCCTATGAACTCACATTTGGTCATCTTAGTACCGGATGAACCAGTTAACCAGTGGATTCATTAAATATACTAGTGCAGTGTTATTTAAACAAAGCAGTCAGAGACGGCAGCCCTAGCCTCGAGGGAGCTCAGGAGCCTCCCTCAGCCCAGTTCAGCTTCGTCAGCGGTTTCATGCACACCCACAGATATTTGGTGGCGTGTTATTTCGTGAAATGACAGCGCTAATATAGAAGCCAGCCAAATTAGTGACTGTGTCTTCGCGAGATTGTTCATTCGGATTTCGTGGGTTACATTTCGCGAGAGATTATCTACGAATTTTGTGGAGTTATTTCGCGAGGTCACTAATAATATTTAATACTTCTAGATAATATTAGAAGTTTCATAGAGGCTAATT